>NEWO01000039.1:475519-515458 GCA_003013225.1 Phalaenopsis aphrodite | reverse complement strand
TTTTTTTTTTATTTGTAATGCAAAACTTTTTTTGAAAATACAAAACAAGTTTATATTATTCATTATGTCCAGCATTCCCGACATGTACCGTATTTCAAACCCAAGGTGTGACAGGATGTGCCAGACAAATAGTGTAAATAAAAATACTCAAAGGAACATCTTCAATTCAATTTTTTTACAAAACTTCAAATGATTTTATGCTTCTTTATGAATAACAAACAACATTTACATGATAGTTTATTTATTCTCTAACGCAAAGGTACAAATAGAATCATCAATCTAATCCGATTATTACTCAAGTACTTTAGTGCATATTGTCAATTTATAATAGGGACATTTGCATGCACACTGCCCAACTCTTATGTTTTTACATATCTAACAACAAAACTTTGTTTTTTTACATTTAAACCACCCAATCCATCTTATAACATAAAAAATATAAATATTTTGACTTTAAAAAATTAAAATAAATAAGTATAGAATAAAATAGACCCACAAGTCGAGAACACATACTTTCCCCCTATCCAGGCTTACTCTTCCCTTTCTCTTACTCTATTTCTTCCACCCTGGACCTCATTTAAATATGTAAATACACAAGGCATATAAGTAAATCTACATAATTCCATACGATAATTTGCCACGGCAGACGAACATTATTCACCGGTCGTGCCAGTCCTGAAATATCTATCCACACGCCCAGCCAATCGGGCGAAGGCCGTGAAGCTAAGGTAAGCCGCGCAATGGAGAGGCCTGATCGGAGCGACTCGCATCTACCACCAGAGGAGGAAGCGAGGAGGGAGGAGGAGACGCGTGAGTATTTCGACGGCATAGCACCAAGGCGCCACTCGAAGCCTTCTCGGAGCGAGTACTCATCCGTCTACGTTGATGATCTGAGTCCCTCCGACCGAGATTCCATTCCCGAAATTGACAAGCTTCGCCATTTGGAAGCTGATCATGAGGTTCTTTTGTTTTAACTCAACCCTTATTTACTTTTCCATGTGACGCTTGCTTCTGATTCCTTCTTCTCCTCGTTATTCTTCTTATTTTTACATAGAAGTTGGTTTGTGATGGGAGTGAAGTGAAGGAAGAGTATGTGGAGACCGAATACTACAAGGATCTGAATGGCGTAGAGAAGCAGCATCATACGGTTTGATGAAACTCTTCTTCTCTGTTCCTCGAAGCCTGTCTTTTTCTTTCCGTGTCGAATACATTGTTAGATTTAAACGATCTGATCTCTTTCAGCTGAAAACAAATCGTTTAAGTCGACTTGAATAGGTTTTGTTTTTCAATATGATATCCTGTGATAGCCAAGCAACTCACTGTGGAAACAGCGCCGGGATAAAATGAGATTTGACACGAAATTAAAACTTTTATGTTTTTTCTTAAACAAACCTATATACGCGGGAGATTAGATATGATTTGGTCTGCTAAATATAGAAGCCATAAAACAACGTGTACATTATAAAGAGCATTTGCTAGCCATTGTAAGTCCAAGTTCACTCACATCCAAACAAAAAAGTCAAATAGAAACTATTAACATTAAGATCGCTATATGTCACTAGGATGTTGGGCACCAAGGTGTAGCTTAGAGCTGATCCAAAACATTTTTTTATTGGGGGCACAATTTTATGATTATAAAAACAGTAATATTTCAATTTATGGATTAAACTAAGCTTTAATCATTTTTTTACTTTTACTGAATTATTTATAAACAAGTATATAAGGAGAAACCAACGGAGAGGAGGTGGGAGAGGGGAGGGGGGGTGGGGGGTGGAGGTAATTGGTAGATGAATAGGTGGCGAAGATACGCTTGACTCAGTGACTACATGAAGGCCTATGTGGGGGCAACGTAAGATGTAATAGATTATGAAATAGAGTTGTCAATGAAAGAAAAAGGGGGGAGAGAGGCTCATGGCCAAAGATGGGGTAGTCATTGGGTGACAACTTTGAGCACATCTCTTGGTAAGGTGAAGGTGAAGGAAATTGAAATGCAAGCTATAGGAAATGCAGTGGAACTTTTAAATCAAAACTAACATCAAATTTATCAAATTTAAGAGACATTTTAAAAACCTAAATGATGATGGTGAATTTAGTGAACTTCGCCAAACCAATGGGGGCATGGCTCTCCAACGCCATCATTGTTGATGCACCCTTGAGAAAGTTCTTTAGAGAGAAGCTAAAATGGAGCGATTTGCACATCAAGAAATCTTAGCAGCGAGGGAATGTTCTGGTTTCTCTGAATTTCTCATAACCTTGGCCTTGAGCCATGTTTCGGAAGTCTCTACGATTGGCTTGAGAAACTTTAGAGGCGATGTTTATGCTTATTTATTCGAGGTTGGCATGCATTCTGAGGAGCATATGTGTGATTCTTGAGATGCTTCCTCATATTATTATAGGCCTATAAGGGAATATTACTTAATATATATCGAGTTAGTTTAACAAAATTTTCTCTTAACTCAATATTGTGTTGATGGCGTCTTCTTTGACTTTTCTTCGAGCGTAGCGCTCTCAACAACATTGAACCCCTGAAGGCTTAACATCACGTATTTTGGAATATTTATGAGAGACCTTTAGTACACATCTTTTACATGCAAAGATGGATTCGTAAATATTAAATTTGCACCCGGCACAAAATTTTTTATATTTAAAAAATGTTCTTTGATAGAAATACCGCAATAATTTGACCTGATATTTTGACACGGGGTAACATAAATTTGTTCTGTTTGTTCACCTCGTAAAATCTTTGTTCTGTTTGTTCACCTCCTAAAATCTTTGGATTCTTTCATACATGATTTTATTCTTGATTTTTTTTTTTTGGCAACCTGTAAGCTAACCCTTTTTTAGTTCCCCAAGATACAATCTTGAACACAAACCATAATCTCTTCTTTGTTGCATCTTCAAAAACTTCTATCAAACATATCTGAATCATTGAAATAATATTGGAAGTTTGAACCATTATATTTCTTAATATCAAATTTCATGGCATCAAAACCAGAATTATGCTCAATGCCATACATGCCTAACTTATATTATATAATTAAGAAATTTTTGAAAAATTCAATATATTGTATAAAACATGCAGACCAAAAAATTTTACCATCATACAAAATATTTAATCATGAAATATAATTGTTATTAAAATTATGCTTATTATTCTTAATTTTTAGACGAATCATAAGAAGCTAAGAAAATAACTTTTATAATCTTATTTATCAAAATAATATATAATTAAGAAATACAAATAACTGCTCTATTTATCTCAAAATATTTCAGTAATTTTAAAATAGAATTTATCATATTGAATTAGAATAATTAAATTCAAATTTCATTAGGTTTAATTCCTTTGAGCAATTCTAAATTTTGATCTCAAAGTAATTTCAAAAGATATACTTTTGTAACTTCTGCATAATGCCCAAATTTAGCACAGCGGTTTAAAATTTAGAAAATAAATTATATATATATATATATGTATATATATATATGTAATAATTATGCACTGTTTGCAAATTATATAATAGAAAAAGTAGTAATTGAATCCTTTTTTTTTTCAAAGCATAGTTTAGAAAATTTTTTTTTAAAAAAAAATCTATTATTTAATTTAACATGTTAAACCTTCCATTTATGTACTCGATCAACTTCAACCTGTTGTTATAAACAAATAAGTGCAGGTGGGAATTCAATTTTTAATTAATAAGCAATGCATTTAATCATTTTTTTTTTCTTGAGAACTCATAATAGAGGTGAAAACTTATAAAAACATTTAGATGGTTATTTCACCCCTTCTTGTGTGCATCAATTATTTGATGCATAATTCCAGCAAAAAAAATAGATTATAATTTTTTATGTAACTATCAAATTTTCGGATAATTTTTTGATGTATATAATTGCATTAAAAAAAAGTTCTTCATACTTCTAACATGTAATCTAAAGAATCTTCTGTTTAATATTTTTAAAGATTTATTTATATTTTCTAACATGAGAGCTTAGTTTTTATAAGTTCATTGATTAACTTATTTTGATTTTGATTTGAATTTTTATTGGTTGACATGATAATCCTATTTAAATATTTCAAATGGTAGCACTTGATGAACTTAAAAAAACGACAAGATCTTATATTTCACGGTTGTTCATTTCACACAATCAATTTAATTTATGAACTTACTATTATAAAAAAATTAAATTGATTTTTTAAAATATCCTAATTGTTTTTTTTCCCTGATTAAATAATTATTTTTCATCTCCTAATAAAAAAATCATCCAACCATTTACATTGAAAATCAAATCAAAATTAATTAAAAAAGAAAGTCTAGTTGCAGACGTTCTAGTAAATGAAGTTATAACATATTTAAAAAAAATGAATTGATAAATTCAAGTATTTACTGAGGTGGAATAATATTTTACAATGATAAATTCTTATAAATATATCAATTAAAAGTAATATCAAAATACTTCTAAATATGAAATAATTATAAATATTATCCTTACTAAAAATGCTAACTTGATTGCAGAAACGCCTCACAAGGGAGAATGTTAGGAGACAAGAAAAAAATGAAGATAAAATTTTGAGAAAATGAGAGGTATATGTGAGAAAGCAGAAGCTAAAAAACAAAGATGAGAAATATGGTGGAGAAGTGAGACAGAAGAAAATCATATTTCGGATAAGTTTGAGAAATTTCGTTGAAGTGCTCGTAAATTTTATCATAAAAAGGCCAATGAATAGGGCGCTTTTATGAAAACGACCTTAAATAGGGTTTTTCATGAAAACGGTTTTATAGGGGACGTTTTGCTTATTTAATTAAATTTTTGCATTGCTTAATTAAAAACCACACGTCCTTTAGCATTTTGTCATTTCTTAGAGTATTAGGATCATATTTTACTGTCTAGGAATTATGTCATTTTTTCTGGTGCATATTCAAGTGCTTAATATACTTATATACCCAAGTATTTGTTCATATATGTTAGGTAAGCTATGCTTTTTCATATCACACAGATGCCCATTATGTCATCATTGGTTTCATGCATACATTTACTAGCCTTTGACTAGTTGAACTCATATTCAATTGAACTTCTCGCCCTTTAACCTTCAGATGAGCACATTTTTTTTAAACGTTAAGGATTATCCTCAACGTTACCATTTGTGCAAATTGTATTTGCTTGGTTAGTACATTCGTTTATCATATAATCTTAGGCGAGGAGTGTTGGCATCTTGATTGTTGGGATTGTTAAATTTAGGATTTCACTCATCATTATGCAATATTTTTCTTTATTATATAAGATTACTTTTATTGGATAATGAGAATCGATACACCTCCAACAAATCTTCATCATTTGACAAAAAGCTTGAGGCATGACATGAATCTCGAAATAACCTTTTGGGAAAGAAATGTTCAAAGTTCGATTAAAAATCATTTAGTGCTCCAATTTCAACAAACTTATATTCAAACTGAACGACTCGACGAGACAGACCCAATTGTACCAATATTAATATAATATGTGAACCAAATTGAGTCCTGATCAAGCTATTAAACCATATTTGAAAGTTTTCTGAATATTTTTGGGAGGTTGAATGGATGTCGAATCCGATGATTTCAAATTGAATTGGGCGTCTCGACGAGAAGAATCCAGCAAGCTCAAGATTGCTCAATTCCGACATTGTAAAGACACTCAAATGTCCATCAAACGCCGTCTGATCAAGGGATGTTATTTGAGTCGTTCGATCAAAGCGGTCCATATTCCTACATTAATTGCATCTGAAATTCTATAAATATGGTCTCAACCCTCTCATGAGAGAGGGGAGGGGAAGGAGAGTTTGAGGCTTGAGAAAAAATTTGAGCTTTGAAATGGAGCTGAAGTCCAACACCATCCCTGCCACCGTCGACTGCTGTCGGCCTCCATCGGCCACTGCCGACTGCCATTGACCATAGCCGACCGCCGTCGAACAACACCGATCACTATCAGTCGCCATCCGTTTCTATAATAAACTCATCCGTACATCGACGTTGTAACTTGAGAAGCGTAGTAACCATTTTCTGTCTGTGAGACAAGTGCTTGCAACTTAATCAACTTTTTATAGTGGAACTCTTCAGCTGGACTATTCCCCATGATTTTTTCCTTTGCGGAATTTTCACGCTAGTTTTCTTCTCTCTTTCGAATATGTGATGAATCTTTGTACCACACTAAGATCATAACCAACTTCTCTATTGCCGTGAGTTTTTTAGCACACATCAGTTTGACGCCGTCTGTGAGAAACTGCAATCCCATCACCGAAATACTTGCGAGGCTCACTACATGGCCACCAGACTCAATACTCGTGACAACGGAGGATCCCGCTACAACATTCTTCGCTCCAGAAAGTTGTCACCGAACCAAGGGCGACATACTTCATCTTCTCGCCTTGGAAGAAATGAAGGCGTCTCGGGTTCTTCTTTAGAAGACCGAATGCACAGGATGGAGGAGTCTCAACTAGAGATCATACAACTCCTATGCGAGACTCAACAGCCGCTGCCCACACCGTTGAATGAAGTTCGTTTACCATTAAATCAACGACCTACAACAAATGCTCCGCTCGAAAATACCCGTACCAGAGCCCTTCCTCGGGAGGGAACATTTCCCCTGTCAGGATGAGATTCTAAACTCCTATAGACCGTAAGTTCGTTTACCATCTCACACAGCTCACCTGACACCTCCACGCCTTGTTGCCATTCCAGATGATGTCATTCATAACGAGTTACGATGCTTCGTTCGTGAAGAGTTCCCCCTGAAGAAAAAGGACTGCTTCCCTACTCATCGCAACGTCCATGAATCTTCTCCCTTAGCAAATGTAGTCCTCCAACATCCCATCCCAACCGGCTTCAAGCCTCCAAACATCGACACCTACAAATGGATAACTGACTCATATGAGCAGATTGATCACTACCAAACTATCATACAATTCTAATGTGCCTCTAATGCGATTCTGTTTCTGACCACGCTTAAAGGGAAAACTCGCACATGATTTTATTCTATCAGGAGTCAATGTAAATACCTTTAACGAGCTTGTCAGACTATTCGCAGAGCAGTTCATGACAAACTGAGGGATCATCATCAATGATTCATCCCTTCTCTCGGGATTCACTAAAGTGAAGAAGAGTCGCTCAAGGACTACTTCAATAGGTTTTTCGTTGAAGCCCGTTAGATTCTGGGAGTAGATATGGAGTTACTCAGATGAGTCTTCCTTTGGGGGCTTCGCCCAGGACCCTTCTACTCATCATTGATGAGGGAGACAATTCAGTCTTATGTTGATCTTGTCCACAGTGTTAGTCCCAAATCACTGCAGATGAGGCCATCGACACGCATAAGAAGCAGTTCGAGCAATTCGGGGGAAAGCGTCAGAATAACGACGAAGGCAATAATCAAACTTCGCAATGGAGAAAGTCCAAACAACAGATGAATTGTGACCTATTTTTTCAATCTGTTGGACAACAAAGTGAACATCGATCTAAGAAAGATTACACACCACTCAATACGTTGTGTGTTAACCTTCTGATGACCATAAAAAATGAGAAAACTATTAAGTGGCCTCACCTCCTAAAACCTGACTCGGAGAATCAAGAATAATATTGTCATTTGCATTGGAGTCGTAGTCACATCACTGAGACATGTAAGCAGCTCAAGGAAGAGATTGAAATGTTGATTTGACAAGAATATTTTGGCCAATTTATGCAAAACAAATAATCTGATATCAACAATGCTCCCACTGGTGGACAACATACACAAAAGCAACAACATGAGGGTCACTCAGCCTTGGGCAAAATTAAGACAATTGTTGGGGGCTTGTTGCTGACCAATCAAGTACTTATCACTGCACCCGATGAACCAGCACATAACAAATTACGCCTCGAGCCTATCACTTTTGATAATTTTGATTTGGAAGGAGTCCAACTCCCCCACTAATACCCTCTTGTCATCAGTTTAGGAATTGGCGAACCCTGCTACAACGTAAAGATGATGTTGCTCGACAATGAGAGCTCTGTTAATGTTCTGTTCTACTTCACTTTCCATAGTTTGAGACTGACAAGGGAAAAACTTTAACTTGCATCCGGACCATTATACAAATTTGATAATCGACCAGCAAGGGATCGAAGGAAAAATAAATCTCCCCATTGTAATGGGAGATTTTCTTCAACACATAACCTACTCAATCTAGCTGATCTTTATCAACTCAGAATCATTATACAATGCCATCTTTGGAAGACCCCTACAATCCATCTTTTGCATCGTGACTTGTATGCCACACCTGAATTTCAAGTTCCCAACTCCAGCAGGGATCGACGTCGTACAAGAGGACCAACATATAGCACAATCATGTTGCCTCAGGCAAGCCCAATCACTTCCATCAACGACACTTAACATCGAGAACTTTGATCTTCGAGATGAAGATGTATCTCAACGGACTTCTCCCATGAAAGACTTGATCCATGTCTCACTCTTCGATGAACACCCCTCACGAATGATGTAGCTTGATTCCTTACTCTTTGATGAACAGAGGTCAGCATATGTAGATCTCCTCTAGAGGAACCATGACATTTTTGCATGGACCCCGACCGATAGGTTTGGAGTTGACCCTAGAATAATCATGCACTCTTTAAAGATAGATCCGACCTTTAAATCGATTGTCCAGATGAAGCATAACTTTGCCCCATATTGCTTACAATTCATCGAACAGGAAGTCAAAAAGCTTATGGAGGCAAAATTCATACGAGAAGTGACCTCGTGTGGCTGGCCAATGTCGTTATGGTTAAAAAGGCTGGTGATGCATAAAGGATACGCGTCGACTAGACCGAGCTCAATAAGGCTTGTTTGATAGACAACTATTTTGATAAACTTTTCAATAAAGTTTATGAAAATACGTTCGACCTTAGTAATCTTAATATCGTTAATAATAATAAAATTTTTTATTTTTACCGTTGCATTAGTAAAAAAAAATTGACGAGGCATTAAACAAAACCGTGAGTGAAAAATCTATAAGAACTGATGATATTTCAATTGAAGTGTATAAATAATTAAGAGATTTGAGAGTTTATTGACTTTTACTAAACTCTTTAATATTGTTTTTAAAGACTCAAATGATATCTAATGAGGAGTATTTTGGTCCCCATTTTTAAGAATAAAATAATTTCCAAGAGTGTGCAAATTATAGAGGGATTAAGTTCATGTGTCAAACTTTAAAACTATGGGAGAGAGTAATTCAACATAGGTTAAGACATGCTATAAAGATTTCTCATAATAAGTTTGTATTTATGCCAGTTAGGCCTACGTGTTAGCTATACATTTATTTAGAGGTTTAATGGAGAAGTACAGAGAGAATAAGGAGGATTTACGTATGTTTTTTGTTTTTTTAGAAAAAAATTACGATAACTTTCCAAGAGAAGTTCTTTGGAGAATTCTAGAGAAGAAAGGTGTTGATATGACTTATATTCAAGCCATTAAAGATATGTATACTGGAGTTGTTACTTGTGTTCAAACATGAGAAGGATTGACCAATTATTTTCTTTTTTCAGCTGCATTACATGAGGGATCAACTTTAAGCCCATATCTTTTTTGTTTTAGTTATGGATGCTCTTATTGGACATTTACAGGAAAATGTGCCTTGTTTTATACTTTTTGCTAATGATATCCATTTTGTGAATGATACTAGAGAAAGCGTTCAAGAAAAACTTGACTTATGGAAGTCTACATTGGAGTCTAAAGGCCTTCGCTTGGGTAGAACTAAAATCGAATAAATGGAATGTAACTTCATTAGTAGTAGCTCTAGTTTCATAGTTGTAACTATGGGTGATCAAATCTTTAAAAGGTGTGAACGTTTTAGATATCTCAGGTTTATTGTTCAAAGTGATGGTGATATAGATGGGGATGCTATTAGTAGATCTCAAGTTGGTTGTTTGAAGTGTAGGAATGCGTTGGGTTTATTGTGTGATATAAAAGTGCCGCTTAGACTTAAGGGAAAATTTTATAAGATGGTGATGAGACCTGCAATGCTTTATGGTGCAGAATGTTGACCTTTAAAATAGAAGCATAAATCAAAGTTAAGTGTTGCTGAGATGAGAATGTTTAGGTGGATGAGTGGCTTGACAATTAGAGATAAAATGCAAAATGAATATATCCGGATATTATTGTTGTAGCTCCAGTGGCGGCCAAGCTTAGAGAGAGGCATCTTAGATGGTTTGCTCACATTAAATATCGACAATCTAATGATCTGGTTAGGAGCGTAGATGTTTTAGATTCGACTTATGTTAAGAAAGATAGAGGTAGACCTAAAAGATTGGGGCATATTGTATAAAAATGATCTTAATTTATTAGAATTAAATGAAAATATGACACTCAATACGATGCAATGGAGAAAAAAGTTTAACGTAGCAGGCCCCTGGGATAACGGCTTGTTGTTGTTGTAAGTTTATTAAGTTATGAATTGAGAGGACGGTAATGCTCATTTTCTTATGAAAACATTTTTTCCTTGATTCAATTCTCTTAAACATGAGCCAATGCATTATTTTCAACCATCTAAAGTGTCAGCTGGTACCAATTTAATACTTCAATATTAGTTTTCAATACTATCTTCGCTTTTGCGGTTTTTAAAATTTCTCACCTTATTGATTCTGCTGCTAATGTGAGTATTGTGATTTTGGCTCTTTCTGGTTCAAATTAAATTTGCTTTTTTGAATCCGGTTTTTATAAATCCTATTCTAATAGGATTTAGTAAACCCTCATTCTTAAAACCAATTAGCTATTTGGTTAGCCAATCCTTAAAACCAATTAAATCTCATAGCTCAATTTAAAACTCTCAAACTCATCAATTTGAATTTGAACAATTCTATATCTGATTTATGGAACAAATTCATTTCAAGTTACATGGCATTACTTTTTCACATCATTCTATAATGTTGGGCATGAGAACTCAGGCATAATAATTATTAGGGCCATTTACATACACACCACACAATTCCTCTGTATTTATATATCTAACACTAAAATTGTTACATTTACATATATAGCACTCAAATCTATAACATCACATAAAAAAATTACCACTGTTGCTTATCTTTTAAAAATGAAATACACCTTTTCATGCATAGGTTTATGCCAACAGTTGTTATAAATGTAAATATATAACATTATATGTTAACCGTGTAAACGCATAAGAATTGTGTGGAATTCATATAAGTTTTCCTAATTATTTTTATTTTGAAACCACTCTTTAGAGCAATTAATCTACTATACCTCTGCGCTTTTTCATGTTCTAATACGCGTCAGACTGGAACTGGCTTCATCAAGATGGAGAAAGCAAATGAAAATTCTTTCAACCTGACTCCAGAGTCAACTACATCTATCGGCCACATTTCTGGCCATGGGAATCCTGCAACAAATGAATGGATTCCTTCTGCTGATGTGGTATTCAAAATTTATTTATTCAGCAGGCTTAGAAAAGATCACATTTCATTATCAAATTAGTGATTGGAGCACAAATTATTTTTTTTTTTTTAAAAGGAGCAAATGCACCCCCATAAGGGAGGCGTATGTGAAAGAGATGCGCTCCCCTTGGGGGAGTTTACTCCAAAATTTTTTAATTTTATTATATATAATATTTTTATTAATATATAATATATAAAATATTATTATAAATATCAGGCAAAATTTTTAAAAGGTCCCCATAAAAAAAAAAAATAAAAAATTGAGAAGTGGCAAACGTGTCCGTCGAGCGGTGTGTATATGATACCGCCCCCAAGGGGGGCGCATATCAACCATACGAGCCTCCCCCCGGGCGTGCATGCTCCTTCTCAAAATTTTTTGTTGGGGAGCTCCTTCCCCTAAATCTACTATTACAGGAGCTCCTTTTAAAAATTTCTCGGGCTTATTATTACCTCTTCTTTTTGAGTTAAAACTGAAACACAGGATTTCACTTCTTGTTGTAAGGTATTTCCAGTTTCTCACAAGCCTAAGAGGAGTGACGTGTGATATTCTTGCAGACAATGAATTAGCTACTAACTCTACTTTCTGCTGATCAAAGAACAATATAAGCTTGCATGTAATATTCTCATAATTGCGAGCTCTCGAGCTTATTGGAAGTCAATATCTATTTTTGAAAGGTTTGTAGAATGGCTCTGAGGTGCTTGTTTTATTATTTAATTGTTCTTTTTTTATTTGCAGCCTAATGAAGCTTATGAATTTCCTGTTTATAACTGTGAATCATTTGGTATGTTTGGAAGATTTTTTTCGATATAAGTTTGTTAGATTTTTAATGCAAATCTGCTAGAGCAATTAATTAAGAAAAAAGAGAATTAATTAAGAATCACTAATCTTGCTCCATCTCTTTAATGACATGTAACCTTAGTTCCTGCTAGAGCAATCTCATACTAAGGTTTAATTAAAGTATCATGTTGGATTTTTAACTCTAGAATTGTTAGTCCTTGATTTAATCCTAAGAAATCCTTAACAGCTTGTTGTCTTTGTGTAGCACTCGCTATGAAATTTATTGAATGTATGTTTGACTTGGATTCTCTTGCCATGCATAGAAGTTGGGAAAGATTAAAACCAGGGTTAGCCGATACGAGCAAACTCAGGGGGTGTTCAGCTGCACTCAGGATTTATAATAGAATTTAGTAAATCCGGTAAGTCCTGATTCATCAAATCCATATAGTGTTCAATCTAAAATAATGTTTGATTCAATTGAGGTTAGATCCATTTAAAATTGTTAGATATGTTTGGCATTTTATTTCAGGTTCTTATAGTCATGACTTTCTTTTCAAGTTAAATCCATTAGATCTATCAAATAGTTGAATTTAATCCGGATTTACATTAAAAAATAAATGGAAGCAATTGAAGAATGAATTTAACGAGGTGCTAGATTTAACTATAAACTATATATTTGCACTTATTACAATCAAATCATTGATACAAAATAGAAAATATTGTTGATGTTATTATAAAAGATGGTAATTTGGTGTTAGATTTATAAGTGAGACATTTACATACCACACAATTTGTATATATTTACATATCTAACATTTAAACTTTCATATTTACCTACATAACACTTAAATTGTTGGTGTCACATCAAAAATATCACTATCACTTGGTTGCATAGGGTTTTAATACCAAAGAGTAGCAAATATAAATGCCAAATTTTAGATGGTAGATATGTAAATGCATAAGAGTTGTGTGGTATATATGTAAATTTTCCTTCATAAATATACAAAATCTAAGATTATGTGAGAAATTTCCCTTTTAGTTCTACTTACATTTAAATTTATATTTACAATTAATTTGATTAAAAATTTTCATATGTATTTGTAAAAATGTTTCATATTTGTTAATTTTTTTATTTTTTTAAGTAGAAAAACAGACACCAATTAATGCAAAAAAATGAACCTAGCTTTTTTTTAATGACTGTTTAAATGGGCAAGAGAGAGCACCCGATTTAATTGTCACAAACAAAATGATAATTAGAGTTTAACTTATCAAAGTAAATAAAATCTTTATTCTAAACTTGAATGATTTTAGTTGAAATCTATTCAAAATTCTTCAATTTTATCAAAGTAGGTTGAGCCAGAACCAATGACTAGGAATGAGACATGTGTCTAAGGAGCAATCTCGACAAAAAGAATCTCCGATTGACACAGGATAAGTCAGTTTAACTAAATAAATAGACTAATGACTCGCTATCTTAGGAGCAAGTGAAACCAACAAGATATGATTTGACTATAGTAATGTTGACTTTAGACTGACCGACAATGAAAATCTCAAGGGCATTATCAAAATTTAATAACATAACTTCTATTTATTATAAATATGAGAACACTAATATGTAAAGAGGACTTCTTAAAAATGATTACAAGTGAATTACTACTATTATTCCCTACAACAACCCTCTTTATCTATATATATCTCTCTCTCTCTGGCTCTATTCTTTGGGGGTGATTTATGGATAGATTTGACTTCAATGCACATTTTCTATGAAATTTAACAAAAATTCTTATATGTATATATTGATATTCATACATACAACCTAATTTTTGTGTTCATGAAAATAATATTCCATTTTGAAAGTTTATTATTGATGATATTTTTTATATAATATTAAAAGTTTAATTGTCATAAAAAATATTAAAATCTAAATATTGAATAAATAGATACATAAAATTATGTATTATTAATATAAATCTAAAATACAAAAAAAAAGGGGGTTAAAAGTGAAAATCATAATTATCGAAATCGAATCTCACCAAGGTCCGGATTCAAATTAACATCAAAAGCCAAATCAAGTTTAAATTCTTTTATGTAATCGCGGGCTCCATTAATTTCCTTCATCATCACGTTATTCACGTATTGTTCCCCACTGCGACCGACCGAACGATGGAGCCAACGAACTACAGTGTAGGTGGCCTCGGATTCCTCCATATTTTTCGGGAGTTGCTTTACCCTATTCCTTCGATCTCTCTCTGAGGAATGAAAAATTATTAGGTACGTTCACCTGAGGAATGAAACTTCTCGAGCCTGCACTGTTTCGGCTCGATTCCAATCTCTTTTAGTTTTTTTCGGATTGGCTTGCCTCTGTATTCTGCGTGGAGGATTTTGTTGACCTTCTCTGGTTTTTTTTTTTCTACGGAAATTGGTATTGTAGATTATGGGGCTGGAAGACTTCTTGTTCTGTTTGCTCGGTTTGAATTCGCTAACAATTGTTTTTGTGATCGGATGCTGGCAAGATGCTTGATGTATGGGTGATGCTTCATATTGAGGAATCTGCCTTCTGCAAGAGGGGTTTAGATGGAGCTTTGTTTTTCTTAGATGTCGGTGGAGAATAGTTTGATTGATCCCATGGCTTCATTCACTCATCCGGTTGATTCTGGAGAATCCGAGCAGAGTCTTTTGAGTCGAAGGCAATCCGGTAGGAAGTTTTATCTGTGAATGATAGCTTAGCATGACGTTGTTTTGATGAAAGGAAAATTAAGGAAATGATGTTTAACTGCAGCGATTTTCTGTTTGATATTATGAATCTATAACCATTGATTTGATCTTTTCTTTTCTTTTTTTCATTTCTTTTGACTCCAGTTGCCAGTATCCAAACATGGCCTTTTTGTGTGGGCATATTGTGATGTTTTTCAAGATTTATAGTATTGATTCTCAATTCATTGACGCTTTACCCCACTTCTTTCAGTTAAAAACCTGAATCATACTCAGATGGCAAGTTTATGAGATCTTTATGAAATACAATTGCTTCAAACGTATTGCTCTTTGTAATGTGCTTCTGCTTATTAGCTAGAGGTCAATTTAAGGTGGCAGTGTATGTTAAAATTCAGGATGTTTTGCCTTAAAAAGAATGGATTTACATAGTTAACACCTATGCTTTGATTTTTATATTTATAGCACTTTTCTATGCATAAAAAATATGTATTTTACTTTTTAGAAGTTAGTGATAGCGATATTTGTGAAAGATTTGAGTGTCATAAACCTAAGATCAAAGCTTGGGTGTCAGATATGTAAATGTATTGGAATTGCGTGGCATGCATATAATTGCTCCCAAAAAAGACTAATAAAAATATTGACAAATGCTTAGTTTAATACAAATCAATCTTGTGGGTTATCAAATTGAGTCCTAGCACTGATTTGTTCAGTAAGAAAAAGTAATGTGTATCATGGTTGAAATACATAAAACTTTGATGACATGAGTCAATAATCTGCTGGTATTCTAGGATAACATTTATTTTGACCACCTCTTTATGCAGTTTATTTATGATTTATCTACATACTTTGATCTTCATAATATTTGAAAGTTTTGCTGTTCAATGCTCTTTTTTGGCATGTAAAATATTTATATTTTGATTCTCACAAAAAAACTATGCTCTTCAACAAAAAACATGCATGCTTGTTGTAAACGTTTTTCATGGATGGATTTAAAGGAGAAAGAGTGAGGCATCTTGGTTATTCCTAGTTGAAGTTTGTTGCAATTTTCTCCTAGCTTATGTATTTTTAAATAATTATCAAAATTAAGTGGTTGGCTTCAGATCCGTCTAGTGGCTTTACAAGAAGACCTATTGAAATTTACATCCTAAATTTTGAAACCCTTACACACTTAGAAAATGTAATGTTTTTTTTTTTGAATGATTTATTCCCTGCTTGCCAAGAAGAGTAACTCATTCGAAAGCAACTGATTTCTGCTCTCAACATGTAAGTCAAAGTGTATAGTTTTTTTTCTTAATGACTAAAGTAGAGTAAAAGGAATCATGATTAACTAGTGATTAAGATTTTCAAAATATCGGACGAGATGTTATCAAAATCATTGTATTCATGACTTGATAATTTTATACTAGGATGAAGCCAAGTTATATCACCTTTGTCAAATACAAACAACAAAAAGGCTTTATCCCACTAAGTTGGGTATGTTACATGACTCCTTTTTCTCCATCGTGTCTTATTTAGTGTCATATATTCATTTAATTTTAATAAATTTAGATAACGTTTTAGACAACATGCCCAAGTCTTTTTAAGTCTACCTCTAGCTTTCTTAACATAAGTCCAATATAAAACATCTACTCTCTTAACTCGGTCATCTAATAGTTGATGTTTAATCCGACCAAACCATCTAAGGTGATTCTCTCTAATCTTGTCTGTCATTGGAGTTACCCCAACCCTTTCACGGATATATTCATTTCGCATTTTGTCTCTAAGTGTAAAGCCACTCATCCACCCGAGCAATCTTATCTCAACAACACTTAACTTAATTTTATGCTTCTCTTTTATAGGCCAACATTCTGCACTGCTACACCATAAAACATCGCAAGTCTCACCGTCATCTTATAAAATCTACCTTTAAGTTTAAGCGGTAATTTTTATCGCACAATAAGCCATATGCATTCCCTTACTTCAACCTTCTAAATTGAATTTTACTAATAACATCCCCATCTCTATCACCATCATTTTGAACAATAGACCTGGGATATCTAAAATGTTTACTTCTTTTAATAATTTGATAACTCATTGTTATAACCCCGTCATTAGATCTACTACTACTATAATTACATTATATATATTTAGTTTTAGATTTACTAAAACGAAAGCCTTTAGACTTTAAAGTTGACCTCCATAATTCAAGTTTTTTCTGAACTCTCTCTCCAATCTTACCCACAAGAAGGATAACATTAGCAAAAATCATATGCCAAAATGCATCCTCCTATAAATGTCCCATAAGAACATTCATAACCAAAGCAAAAAGATATTAGCTTAAAGCCGATCTATGATGTAAACCAACTGAAATAGGAAAGTACTTGATCAATTCCCTTGTATTCTAGCACAAGTAACAACTCTAGTATACATATATTTAATGACTTGAATGTAAACAATATCAATACTTTTCTTTTCTATAACTCTTCAAAGTTTTTTTTTTTGAAATCTCATCATAAACTTTTTCTAAATCGACAAAAATTATATATAGAACCCCCTTATTCTCTTTGTGCTTCTTCATCAAATCTCACAATAAATGTATAGCTTCCATAGTAGACTTGCCCGACATGAATCCAAATTTATTTTGAGAAATTTTTGTTTCACACCATAAGATGTGGTCAATTACTTTCTCTCTAATTTTAATGTATGACACATAAACTTAAATTCCTCTATAATTTGCACACTTTTTTGCATCCCATTTATTCTTAAAAATAAGAACCAATAGAGTCTTTCTCCTCTCATCACACATCTTTTTAGCTTTTAAAATAACATTAAAAAAATTTATTATGCAAAAAAATTCCCAAATCTCCTAAACATTTTCACACTTTTATTGAATTGCCATCAAATTCTACCGATTTTTCATGTTTCATTCATTATCTTTAAAGCCTCCTCAACTACAGTTTTACTGTTGCGACAGTAGAAATAAAAATTATTGTTATTATTTACGATATTAAGATCATGAAAGTTGATCGTATTTTCACAAACTTCATTGAAATGTTCAAAATATTGAACTCACATATGTTGAATATCCTCATCTAAGAAAAATACCTTTTAATTTTCATTTTTCATAAACTTTACTTGAATTGAATTATTATTTTTGTTATCATTTTGTTTGACTAGTTTATATATGTATCTTTCATTATTTTTAGTTTCTAATATAATATAATATCATTAAAAACAAAATTATTATTGTCACAAAATGTTCTCTTAAACTCCCCACACTCCACCTTCTATTTTTTCTAATTCTCTAAGCTTTTATATCTAAATCAGTTTTTATACAAAATAAAAATGAAAATTTTGTATCATTTGTTAATACAATTTTCGAGCATGATTTTTATTTTTTAACCATGACTTGTATTTAAAATTACTTTCATGGTCATTCCTCCGAAACTTGTAGCCCAACCACAAGCGATACTTGGGATGGGTGGACCTTAGCTGGGTTGAGTGATCACGGGGTATGGCCAGGTAGCCATCACTTCTGTTTCTTTCTTCAGAGAGGATATAAGTGAAAGGGAAAAGCATTATAACTGCATATTAATTTATAAAGGATGAAAATCTAAGGTTCTTACTGAGAGAAACTTTAGGAAAGAACCCTACTCATTTTTCCATATAGTGTGGGGCCGTGTTGGCTGATTTCTTAAACTAGCATAATCTATGTGGATTTAAACATATTTATAGTTTAAGTTTAATGTTATTATAGAAAAAAAGCATTTTGGAAAGTCTTACTAAAATTATACTCCGATTTTGATAGACAGAATGAGCATTATATCTATTAGGATACCCATAGAAACAGTATGTTTTTTTTATACCTGAAGGCATCACATTCTTTAGTTACTATGTTTCCTAGCAATATCAGCACTAGTTCCTGGATCATATCATTATTGCTCATTACTTTAACAGTATGTTTTAGCATTGTCTTAAACTGTTAATTTAAAATCATCTAGAAAATTTATTGAGGGCATTTACATACATAACTCACAATTCTTTTGTATTTACATATTTCACACCTGTACTTTCCCTATTTACACACATAGCACTCCAATCTTTAATGTCACATCAAATAAAGCACTATTACCACTTTTTAAATGTGAAATATATATTTTCACACTAAGGTTTAATGCTATGTATGTAAATATGAGAGTTTAGGTCCGAGATATGTAAATACATAAAAATTGCGTGCTACATACGTAAATTTTCTAATTTATTATTATTATTATTATTATTTTTTGCATCATCATCATCATTCTAACTTTCTGATATTCAAATTCCCCTACAGAAATGGGAAGTCAATATGCGGTGGAATCTGGTATCTTTATGTCATCATTTACGGCGACTGTCTTCGTTGCTGCACTTGCGACCACTGGACTTTTGATACTAACTCTGCTGGTTGCCCTCACTGTGATGTTAAAGTCCTGCCAGAGTACTAATTCTGGAATTTTGGAACATGTTAAGAAAATCAATCAACATGATTATTGTAATTTTTATATCCTTCATGCTGAGCTAAACAACTTGGAAGTAAATGAACTTCCATTAAAATGTAAGTTGCAAGCTCATCAATACAGTAAGAGACAATACCTAAAAGATTTGAATACTTCAATCTGGTTTGTAGAGGACTACTTTGGTAGATTGACGCCAGATGATGATGGTTTGGATATAATATTGTTAGATGCAGATGACATGCTTTCCTTGACTGGCAACTTTAGCAGGATCAGTTCTCTCGATAAGTATAAATGGCATATGAGCTTTTAAATTGAGGGGCATTTACATACATACCACACAATTCTTATCCATTTACATTCTAACACCTTTTTTTTTTTTTTACATTCAAACCACCCAAATCTTTTATATCACATCAAAAATACCACCAATTCAACTCTTAAAATGTGAAATACACTATTCATGCATAGGTAAAGTGATATACACAAACAGGTTGAAGTTTAGGTGTTGGATATGCAAATACATAAGAATTGAGTGTTTTGTATGTAAATCTTCCTTAAATAATGTTTTTCTTTGTCATCTATGTTTCCTTAACTTAAATAAGCGCTTGCTTGTCAGGAATGAGCAGTTTGAAGACATAAAGCATCAGGCCTCCATTCTTCTTGTTAGAATGCACATTCAGCTCCGAGCAAGCGGTTGGTCTTTGTTTCTTTTTACAAGGGACGCTTTGAAGCACCGGAATACTAGGGAGAGCACTCTTACTTCTTTTGGTTGTATAGGATGGGCTTCATTGTTAATGAGGTAGTTTTGAACTCTTATGGTTCAAGGCCTAGCATATATAGGTGTCTGAATAAAAAACGGGATACATTTACAGACTTGCCACATAATTTTTATAAACATATCTAAAACCTAAATTTTCATATTTAGATGCTTAACACTCAAATCATTAACATTACATGAAAAAAGTACTATCACTAACCTTTTACAAGTGAAATAGACATTTTCATGTGTAGATTTATGACACCAAAGTGTTGTGAATGTAAATATCCAATTTTAGGTGTTGTACTATAGGAAGTATGTGGTGTGTATATAAATTTTTTAAAAAAAATCTGGTCATCCGGAGATGCTGGTGGAGGTTTATGACATTTACTAGCCAATATTTTTGGTATAGATCATGTTCACCATCCATCATTCATTTTTACTCCATCAAACTTTTTATTTGTCATCATTATTAGTTTTTTAGGGGCTGTTTGGTACCCGGATTTGAACAGGATTTAGGTTAATATTAACGTAAATCTTGCCAAACAAACGAATGGTGTTAATCCGAATTTTGTTAAATCAATCAAATGTCCTTTTCTATTATTTTGTTAACCTAAATTCGGATTTATTAAATCCAATTATTATGTAGATTTAATGGATTTAGCTTAGAAAGAAGGTGAGTGGAGTGAATTTATACCAACCAGGATAGACAAATTTAATGGATTTAACTTTTAATTAAACCAAACATTATTCTAGATTTATAACATTTGGGTTTGATAAATACATTTAAAATCCTATTTAACTTCAATCCTAGTTGCAGTCAAACACCCCCTTATTCCAACTATTTGTAGTCGACAAAACATTAAACATCCCCACCTGCTTGTCTGGTTGACATTTTGTGCATTAGATTCAGTGCTCTGTTAATAATAGGTAGCATTATCATCACTTTTTATTTGTAATTAAAAGCATAAACTAAAATATTCCCTGTGTCTCCCTTTAATTGCTCTTGTTTTATAACAATTTCCCAAAAAAAGTAATGATTAATTTGGATTAATAGCCTTTTAATCATAATTGATCAGATACGATGATGAGATTCAAATGGAGGACTGGGAATATCTGTCCAGAAAAAGGATGCAGTTGCATAATAAAGGATTTAGAATCCTTGGCTTGATCAGTAGCAGTCTGGATGCTTTCAGAGGTCCATCTTTAGGTAGGCGCAGCTTTAAGCTGCCGAACATGCAATACTATATGAACTGGAGAATGCCTACACAACCTAATTGATGAATAAATTTTTCCAGGCGTGTTCTTAGGGAGGAATTTTATCACTTGTTTGATGTTTTTTTTTTTTTTGTATTTATTTTTGTTAAATTTTTTAGTAATTGTGGTTTGAAGTGTAAATGTCGATTGTTTAATACATGCAATGCAAAAAATAGTGTTGGGTGAAATGCACAAAAGATTTGTTAAGCTATGTTGTTAGAAATGATGGAGGATAGTGATTAGTTGAACACATTTGAGTTTGCTATTATGCTATTCATTTTTTTTTACTGGTATGAGTATTTGCTGAGTTCGGTTGAGGCATTGGTTTTATTCAAGATGTGGTATCTGTTATGGTTTTATTTTTGGAAGAGTTACATATTCTTATGTATTTGCATATATATAACATCTGAACTTTATTTTTCTTATGTATATTTCATGGAATGTTGTATTTAACATTTCTAAAGTTAAAAAAGTGATTTTTTCATGTGACATTAGATATTTGGGTGATGGAATTGTAAAAATAGAAATTTAGGCGCTTGGTATGTAAGAGACATTTATATACATGCTACACAATTTGTAGGTATCTAACCCAAACATTCATATTTCCGTACATAATTTTTAAATATTTAGCATCACATTAAAAATAGCACTATTATTATCTTTTTAAAAGTAAAATATATTGTTTTGTGCATAAGTTAAATATGGATGTTTGGTTATGCAAATATATAAGAATTGTTAAATATGCTATTTGTGCACAAGTTAAATATGTGTTTGGTTATGTGAACTTCTTAAGTTTACCAAAATATAAATTTTAAAAAATAATGTGAAAATGAAATTGATGTGTTTTGAAGATTTTATTATGTATGAAGTCGATGCCTTTTTTTCCGACGCATTCAACTGAGTTATGGACATTGCAGACTTGGTGCTCCCTAACATATTTTTGAAGTTCAAACAGTCAATTGTGGCTCCCAAATATATAAGAATGATTTCCTTGACCAACATATTTAGGAATTTTCCATGCATTTTTTCTGTGCATTTAAAAACACACAACTTTAATTTTTACATTCAAACCACCCAAATCTTTTATATCACATCAAAAATACCACCAATTCAACTCTTAAAATGTGAAATACACTATTCATGCATAGGTANAGAATGATTTCCTTGACCAACATATTTAGGAATTTTCCATGCATTTTTTCTGTGCATTTAAAAACACACCACAACTTTAATTTTTACATTTATATAGACCAACTCTTGAATTAAAAAATAACATCATTTTAACTTTTAAATTAAAAAGTGATTTAAGTGGCATGTACATAAAAACTAAAGTTTAGGTGTTAAATATATAACACTACACTCATAACTATAATTTTTATTGCTGCATCTAACTTTTTTTAAATTAATTAAAGTCCATTTAACAAATAAAAATATGTAATCGAGCAGAGCATGATATCAGCTGCTTAACTCCTTTTACTGAAGATCCAGATAAAATGTAGTTCCTTCAAAGGCTGGAATTTAAAAAAGAAAAAAAAAAAAAGAGCTGCAAGTTTCAGCATCTAATATGCAGATTATGTAAATTCAAAAGATAAAAAAATAAAATAATTATAAAATAGAGAGAAACACCAGACACCAAAAAAGTAAATAAATCAAACTCCTGTAATGTACAAGCTCGCCGCAAAAACAATATCACGCTTTATAGCATCAGATGCTGCCTCCATTTTTTTATAGAGGGCAGAGTTCCCCATGATTGAGGCGGCATTCCTGAACTCGCGGCATGTTTCATCCAATCGAACGATCGTCCTCACAATGAGACCCTCGGGGACGTCAGTGAGCTCACAAATACTCGCAAATGGAGTTCCCTGCATCGATCATAGGTTGGGGGGTTTGAGACGCTTAACATGTTTATATGGTTGAATCAGATCTAATGAAAAGATGCAGACCTTTGCCCATTCATAAACGACTTGGACGAGGCCAAATTTGAGGTTTTCTTTCGCGTATTCATCGGGATAGACTGCCAATTTGAACTGGGATTGAAGTTCCCCAAGTCTGATTGCTGTGTCATACAATCTGCATTTCAATATAAGCATAATACTATCATATGATGAGAAACAAATGAGTAATAATAGAGAAGTTGATAAAGAAAATATTGGAATTTAGCACAGCAAAAATTAGATTTTTCTCTGAACTTGTTGTAGGTATTATAAACAACTTCCTCCTAAAAACTACTCGTGAGCAAATCTTGTTATTAAAAAGCTCCTTCTCACTACTAAATTTTTTGAAATAATTCATAGCCAGGCAGAATTGTGGTAGATGTTTGGAAAGAAAAGTTTTGAAAGAAAATACTCCATAGGGATCCTGCAATATCAAGAGCACTGTAAAAAAGACAACTTTATGCAAAAGATAAATTATAAAGAAAAATAAATGACAGATTTTGGTGTAATAAACATTTAACGTTCAAGTTCACCAGATAAAGTCAGGCAACCATATGCTTTTGAACTGCTATATCTTAAGCATGCCTAACTAGAGGAATGCAAAGAATGAGGCAAAAAGACCAATTGCTGAAGGAAAAGTAATGAGGTAAAAAGTAATTGTAAGCAGTGGCAGAATTATAATTTAATATGAGGGGGCGAAAGGGTTTTCCAAAAATTTAGGAGAGGAGAAGCTTCTATAATATGCATAATTGCAAGAGATTTTAAGACCAGAATTTTCAAATTATACATAATTTCAGGGAGTCTTTTCAAATCTAAGTGGTGGGATCCTGATTATACGAATGAATTGAAGGCCAACATTCAGCGCCATATAGCATTGCAGGTCTCACTACCGTCTTATAAAATTTTCCTTTCAGTCTAAGCTGTACTTTTCTATCACACAAAAGGCCTGAAGCATTCCTCCACTACAACCAACCAACTTGAATTCTGCTATTAACATCCCCATCTATATCACCATCGCTTTGAACAATGGACCCAAGATATCTAAATCGTTCACACCATTTAATAATTTGATCACCCAAAGTCACACTTCTGTCACTAGAGCTATTACTACTTAAAATACATTCCATGTATTCAATTTTAGTTCTACTTAAATGAAGGCCTTTAAACTCCAATGTAGACCTCCATAATTCAAGTTTTTCCTGAGCTTTTTCTTTCGTTTTATCCACGAGAAGGATATCATCAACAAAAAGCATACACCAAGGTACATCCTCCTGTAGATGTCCAGTAAGACCATCCATAATTAAAGCAAAAAGATATGGGCTTAAAGCCGATCCCTGATGTAATCCAATAGAAATAGGAAAATATTTGGTCAATCTTTCTTCAGTTTGAACACAAGTAACAACTCTAGTATACATATCTTTAATAACTTTGAACAATAGATCCGAGATATTTAAAGCGTTCACGCCTTTTAATAATTTGATCACCCATAGTTACAACTCTGTCAATAGAGTTATTACTACTAAAATTACAGTTCATGTATTCAATTTTAGTTCTACTCCAACAAAGGCCTTTAGACTCCAATGTAGACCTCCATAATTCAAATTTATCCTGTGTTTTTTTTCTAGTTTTATCCACAAGAAAAATATCATCAGCGTAAACCATACACTCAAAAAGAGTGGGGAAAAAATTGAAGTTTTCCAAGCTTGTTTTCTAAATACAAGAAACCAAATGAATCATAATCATGACCTTATTCCACAATGCACAGGTTCTCATTTATCAATTTATGTCATTTCAGCCGATGAATCTAATTGGCTTGCCAGGAAGATTTGGGTCATACTAAGAGTGGAAGCTACCCCGTGAACCCATTTTTCCGCAATTAATTGTTGGTTCTTGGCTGGGCCACTATTACCTTGTTTAGGGATACATCAACATTTATCATATTAATATAACTTTCATTCAAGGTCAATTGCCAAGAGTTTGCAAATATGCAAAAACTAAGTTAAAATGGGCAGCATTTTATCACCATAAAAAATTCATGTAGAGATTATGATCTTCCAGCCTCATGCTGGAATAAGGTCTCGATTATGATCAGGGGTAGCTTCTCAGCCTCATGTAGAGATTATGATCTTCCATTTGAGAAATTTACTTCTCAGCCTCATGCAGCTCTTTTGGCGGACATTCTACAAATCTTAGTAGAGTGATGCTAATGGATGTTCTCGACAGATTCCAAATTTGGTGCTCGAAGATAGGTTGCCGTGATTTACCAGTGGTAGGGATAGTTTTGGCTTTTTCAGGGTCAAGTAAGGCGCAGCGGAGGTATTCGATAACCCAGCGGCTTAGCAAGGCCGAATGAAGAAACTGCTGTTGGTGGGATCATATTGACATGGGGTTACTAAAAAATTCCAAGAAACTATTTGTTAATACAAGAAAATTGCAATTGGGTAAAAGGAGCCTGCATCAAGTTCTTTATTATTCATTTGTTTCTTTACTTGTCGTAAACTTTGCACAATTGATTTCTCCCCCTTACTCCTATCTATAAAGCTCTCTTCCTTCACGCTACCTCTTGTCTCTCTCTCCATAGCCAAACATTCATGTCATCCACTGAATCTCTTCTCTCTGACCTTCTTAATCCTTCCTTTACACCATATTCTTCATTTTTCAACAATCAAGGTATCAAATCTCCACCACGATCTTCATCAACCCGCTCACCATCACAAACTCAATTAAATATTTAAAAATCTGTAATAGACAAGAACAAGATCACACAATTTATCAAGAATATTTGTTCAAAATATATCACTATAACTGATTCCAATGACTTTGTAAAAATAAATAAAGAGATATTTTAAAAAAATATCACCTCTTTTTCGCTTGAGCAAGCTTAGGAGTAAGAGTTGGTTCAGAAGTGTTCTGCTGTTGGAAAACAAATGCAGACATGATTGCTACAGCTTCTTCAGGTTCTAGGTCATCGAACTGATTGTCAAACAAGCACTCTGTGCATATCAATTCCTCCCCAGAGTTCATCTCACAAGCCACTCTCCCTTTGATTTGGACAACCAGATCAGAATCAATGCAATGAATTTCCTTCAATACATCAATCTACAGGGAAAAAAAGAATAACGCATGAGTAAAATGTAAGTCATGTCCTCGATAAAAAAAATGAAGAAAACGTCAAAATGATCCCGACTCTTTGTAGATAGGCATTTTAGTCCCAGAGTTTATAAAATTGTCAATTTAGTCGTCAGACACTTTTAATATGGGTCGAAATAGTTTCCAATGAGGATTATTTAATCCCCCATTAAAACAGTTCGGAGACTAATAAAACACTTTTATAAACTCTTGGACTAAAATGACCAATATAAATAAGAGAATAATTTTGGCACTTCACAACAACAACAACAACAAGCCTTTATCTCACTAAGCAGGATTAGCCACATGAATCCTTTTTCTACATTGTGTCTACTTTATCAAAAATTAAACACGTTACAGAAGATACCAAAGAAGAATATTAAATTAAATCAAAGCAAATAAAGAGACAATAAGATCTATGCCCTGATAAAAAAGAATTTAGTAACTCGGGCACTGATTAGCTAGGGTTTATTAAGCATCATGAGAGTCAAAACAGCTCATGCTGTTCATTAAGTTTTGGATCCGTATGATAAACTTAATTTAATTTCCACATATCATAGAAAACCATACTCTGCCCTGAAAATCTGGCATCTGTTGCAGTGCTTCATCTGACATTTGGAACTTCAAAGCGTTGACTTCTTCCATGCGTTTATGCCGTTCCTTCAATAACAGAAGGTGCTCTTTCAACTTAATGCATCCATGACACTTGTTCTCAGCCATCTTTTGCAGTATTTTATTATGCATGTGATATCTCTCCACAGCAACCACGTCTTTGAGCTTGAGATCTGATATATTATAACGGAAAACAAAAAAAAAGGTTAGAAGAGAGAACAACAAGTTATTTCCCTTTCCCGTACATACCGTTAACAAACTTATCTGTGTTTTAAGAGATGATTGTTATAACAATGGAAGGAATGAGTAACAAGAGATGACATTGCCGACTATATTTGTGAAAAACGTGGGAATTAAATCCCAAGTGGAAAACATGAGATAAAATTCCTATTTTACAGAAATTAAATTGAGATAGTTCTTATTTAGCTAGCTATCATTATCTTTCATATTTAAGGCAAATTTTGATTGTAATTCTTCTACATTTAAGACTTCCTTTAGGTTATTGTTGCTGTATAGAAGCTGCTCTGAGAGAATGAATAAAGAAAGTATGATACTGTAATATCCATAAAATCATTAAGACAAATAAAGTGTGATAAAATAGGCTAATTAAGTGATTAATTATTACTCAAATTAAATAGTTAGTTAATTATTTTAAATAATTATTAAGTTATTTATAAGTTCTCATTTCATAAAAAAGACTAAAAACAGCAATAGGAAATTAAGGACCAAGAAAACCACCAGCAAAAGTTAATAAGCGATATTCTAATCAGACATGGAACAAAAATAGCAGCTAGTACAAAATCCATTTGTTACCAATAGATGGATGAAACAAAGAAACAAAAGAATCACTATTTAGGTTCTAACTTTTAACTAAATGAAAAATTAAGAGAGTTCTTTCTACACTAACAAATCATACCTATGCAAGGCCCAAGTACAATCTATACAGTCAAACCAGTTATAATTGCAGATTATTTTAATAAAGAATCAAATTTATTTTGCAAAGCAAGCATCAAAAGAACACAAACTTGCTACTTGTGTTACACCCACTTAATCAAAAGACAAATCAAATAAAGCATTGTGATTTTCTAAAGTAAAAAGAACAAGCAAATCAAAATAAGAAAACATTATGCTTGAGAATTATAGGTCTTCTAGACAACTGTATTTCCTGATTCTAACAGTATAACAATGGAAGTAATCTACCAAAACATGTTTCTATTCCCACACATATGACCATCAAATTCAAATGAACCAGGAAAAGAAAATATTTATAAAAAAACGTAAGAGATGGAAAATCTGAGGCATTTTGCAGCAAAAATTCTTTAAGCAATTCAAATGTCGTACCTTTTACAGGATCAAGAAGAGGGGGATAGTTAGTTCCATCACGCCTATGTTCTAACAGCTGCTGAACAGTTTTAGAGTAAACTGCATTTTTTGGATCCTCAAGAAGACCTACTTGATCAATTTTTATTTTAGGATGGCAAATACCAATGAATTCTTTATTTTCAATTTCTCTGACTTCATAGTTCATCCCAGCTGCATTACCACGGTCAGGCAACTTTATATTTATAACACCAGATCCTTTTCGCGAGCTAACTGATGTAAAATACTCTTCATCCATGCCCCTCTTTCCTTTAGGTTGAATGAAATAACCCTGTGGAGTATTGTTATTCTCTTTCTCTTGAAACTTATCCATGGGGGCTGCCGAAGGTTGCAAAGATGAGGCCATATCTGTTGTCAATACCAGAACAACATACTTTTTATGCGCAATAGATGGAGTTTTAACGATTACACCTAGTAAGTGATCATCATCCTGCCATTCCATTTAAAAAAAAGGCCTGTAAGAAATAGAGAATTAAGCAGCTAACAAGTAGCTTTTGTCAATCACTGATTTTCTACTAAAAATTTGTTATTCAAACTTAAGATAATTTTGAAGAAGAAAAACATTCTATTTGGTAATGCTTTGTTTCATAACAAACTTAAGATAATTTTGAAGAAGAAAAACATTCTATTTGGTAATGCTTTGTTTCATAACAAACTAGACTTCTCATTATCAATATAGATTAAGAAACAAAAATACCTGAACATAAGAATAAACTAAAAGATTGTCAATGTAATTTAAGCACTTAAACATTTCTCACGGTACCATTAAAGATATGAAGATACTAAAGCACAATAGTAAAAAAACGATAGTAATTCTGAGAGGAAAACTCACATATTGCGATTTAACAACCACCACTCTACCAAGTGAAAGAAACGGTTGTGCCAAATGGGACTGCATGACTACCTCTGATATATGATCCCTGTATGCTTCAGCTTGTAGAGTCATCTCAAAGTATTCCTCAATAGCAGGTTCACCTTTTATACATCTAATATCGCAGAAAGAAACTTCATAAATATATATATATACATATATACCAAAAAAAAAAAATACACAATGAAGTGTTTTCATGTGCTTACAAATGCAATGAAAGAGCAAAGTACGAGAACAGAAATATAAATGTGCGCAGAAAGAATCCCACAAATATGTACCAAACTTGCACGACCACAAGCTAAGGATAATCAGTAACATATAATTATGATGGTATACATGTAAAAAGCACATTAGAAATAGGAATACATGATGTCCACATACAGTAATCCATACATAACTGAATGTACATACGAGCATATTGAAGAACATATAAATGCACACAAACGCAGTGCACATAAACAGATACTAGCATGTATGCTTGTCAATGCAAATGCAAACATCCATCCGTCAGTACAAATGTATTTTTGCATGCCAACTTTTATTATTAAAAATACTATACATAGTATATTACATTCAATGGTACTGTATATGGAAATGAATTATAAAATAACAGTGATTTAAAATCATAATTTTTACTAAGTATTGAATCTTGTTGGTACTATTACACAAGAGAATAGAGAGATGTTACAACCATACAACTATATAGCCAAAGCATGTCAACAAACTCTTAGACTTATCATTGACTACTTGTTTTTTGCCTTATGAATCCTATTTCAGCCACATTTGGTATCAGATCTGTGCAAGTCATTTGCATAATTCCTAGCCATATTATTTTGTGAATACTCTCTTTCGTCCACAGTCCTACATTAATTCTACAAACTTAACATATTCTACCCTCTTATTTTCGAGTATCTCATTTTCATACAGTGCCACATCTACAATCCCTCTGATATAATCAATTCTCACCCAATCACTTCTTCCTTTTAAATACAAAAATATTATAACTTTCATTTGTTGTCCAGAAATAAAAATCATATGGCATACAGATCCAGTTGCAGCTTTAAAAACAAATTAACTTCAGAACCCCATGACATTCTTTTGTTGCATAGTGTATATGAGACAATTCTTCCTTTTAACTAATCAACTTATACTCGAGAAGTTGTTTTCTCATTTATTCACATTCTTTATCATAATAGAACAAAAATACTGAGACTGATCACATAAAAATTTCAATTGATGTTCCAGTTATGTTGACTAATAATTGCAAATTATTCAGACACTAAAATTACACATCTTGTAACAGACCTTGTCTTATAGTTATACTAATCAGAAGCACCTTATATTCCAAAATTCTTTTCCATTTTACCAACTTTTTACTATGGAAAGGTTTCAAGTATCAGAACAGCATCATTTTCATGTAGCGTAAATCTTAAAAAAAAATTTGTAAACATTTTCATTAAAAATGCTAAACGGTAAAAACAATATGTTGATCATTGATATAATTCTCCTGCTATTTTAAGCTTTTTTATGACTCCACAAACAACTTTTAACACTAGTTTTTATAACATAAAAAAACTTTAACTACATTGGACAACTAATTTTTCATTAATATCTTACAAATATAATTTGTGATAAACAAGATAACGCTTTTTCGAAATTAATATGCAAAATATGAAAAACGATTTAAAACTATATCTATTTTTGCATTCTTTTCCCTCGTTTTTCATACTTTGCAAATTAGTTTTGAAAAAATATTATCTTGTTTATCACAAATTTTAAGCCCATATCTTTTTGCTTTAGTTATGGATGCTCTTATTGGGCATTTACAAGAGGATGTACCTTGGTGTATGCTTTTCACTGATGATATCCTTCTTGTAGATATGACTAGAGAAAGTGTTATAGAAAAAACTTGAATTATGGATGTCTACATTGGAGTCTAAAGGCCTTCGTTTGAGTAGAACTAAAACTGAATTCATGGAATGTAATTTTAGTAGTAGTAGCTTTAGTGACAGAGTTATAACTATGGGTGATCAAATCATTGAAAGGTGTGAACATTTTAGATATCTCGGTTCTAATGTTTAGAGTGATGGTGATATAGATGGGATGTTATTAGTAAAATTCAAGTTCGTCGGCTGGCCTATCGTGTGATAGAAAAGTACCTCCAGAAAGAAAAAATTTATAAGACTGTGGTGAGACTTACAATGCTTTATTGTGCAAAATATTGGTCTTTAAAAGAGAAGCAAAAAACAAAATTAAGTGTTGTTGAGATCAAAATGCTTAAGTAGATAAGTGGCTTGACTCTTAAAGACAAAATATGAAATGAATATATCCACAATAGGCTAGGTGTAGCTCCAGTGGTGGACAAGATTACAGAGTCGGCTTAGATGGTTTGGTTATATTAAACGTCGACCATCTGATGAACTGGTTAGAAGAGTAGATGTTTTAGATTCAATTTATGTTAAGAAAGATAGAGGTAGACCTAAAACGATTTGGGCATATTGTATAAGAAATAATCTTAATCTATTAGATTTAAAAGAAAATATGACACTCAATAGGACAAAAGGATAAAGGTTTGTTTGTTGTTGATGTATTAATTTTATTAGGACTCCATCAAAAATATTCATCATATAAAAACAAATTTACCATCGAATATAGAAATGAATTTTTAAAGCATATATTTCATTACCCACTTCCATAACTTCATTATATGACTTACAAGTTTGAAAGTAATAAAAATATAATAATTTGACATATCTCATTCTTAAAGAGTGTTACCATAGTTCTTCTTCTCTATATGATTATTTTAAAAGGAAATATTAAACAAACCATTTAAATATCTCACTTAGTTCTTCAAATCTCGATAGAAATCTCAACTTACAACTAAAACTCTATTTTTCTCCTTTTGTACTTACCCTACTATACAAATCATTAAGATATTTGTAACTTTTGTAATGCTAAGTACCGTTCTTTGCAAGACATCTCACTTCTTTATAACTATTACATGTCTCATAAGTACTTGTAACTTTTAATATTAAACAAAATCAATATTTTCCCTGATTTCTTTTGCAACTTCTCATATTATTACTAAATCTCCTTATGTCATTTTGGTATTCCATAATTTATTTCAAAGCGCTCATGCCCTCTCTAGCTTATTGGTGCTGAATCAAAGATCATGTTTTAATGATGCAACCCTTTTATCATTACCAATCAGGAAATAAGTTGTCGATTCTTTAAATTAATCATTTTGGGGAAAATATACACAAATTATTTTGGACTTATTTTTGTAGCGAGTTTTATGACTGCAAACAGTAAGGACACAATATGCAAGTGCAACTAATCGTACATCAAACTGATATGAAAACAGTTTTACTACCAATTATAAACATATATCATATCAACCAAAAAAAATTCAACCATCACAAACTCAAGTTTGTTGCTTCCAAATATGCAGAAAATGACCTAGTTCAAAATCATCTGCAATAAGCAAGCTAAATCTCATCATAAGGTGCCTAAGTGGTAGGACCATGGCCATGATATTCACAGTGTAGATTAACTAATCAATTGCTAATGCAAAGCAATAAGAATTGCCACAAAAATGCAATTGTCTTAACATCAATAGAAATTATACCTTAGCAAATATGGTGGAATATTGAGAAATTTTGATCATCTTGCAGGTAAAAACTCTCCATATAATTGTAGCAATAATAAGCGTAAACGGTATGTGGTTGATAAAACTAAAAAAATATGGTTTGTGATTTAGAAAGGAACATAGAGGTGCTCTAAAATTGGCAAGGGTTTCCTGATGTTGAGATGCCAGTAGAGCAATCAATGAGTGCAAAGGCTAGTGGAGGTATTCAACTAGAAGAGATATTACTGTCTTACGAGTACACCGAATTGGCCTTAAAATAATTTGCTTTCAATCATCAATAGTTACATCTAAATACAAGCCATCAATCCATATTTTAGAGAAATAGGCTCACAATGATAAAGCAAAATACTTTGAGTTATAAATCTAATTACATCTAAAATTTATTTAATACTAAAAAACATTTAAATTTAAACCTAACATTATCCAAGGAGAACAATTAATCCTAATAAAATAATCAACTTAAAAAGTTAAAATTTTGAAAAAAATAAAAGGCAGCTTAACAAGGGATGAAAATGGGCCCAATTTAAATTTTCCATGGCTTGTTTTGACTTTTGTAACTGGGCTATAGCCAATTGGGCTTTTGCAGGATAACATGGCTTGATTAGTTGTTTATATTGCATCATTGCGCTGCTTATATATGTAGTACTTTTGGATCATAGAGTTCATATTCACTTTACCAAGTATGATGCTTGGTCTCCTTGCTTCTAATTATTTAAAAATTAAAATCTTTGTTCATTAAATTTATTTCTTACAAAAACTAAATTGTAGATTGCTCAAGTTTAAAGTAAAGAGTAAATTTAATGAAGTTTATAGCTTAGATTTTTCTCCTTTAACATGCTTATGTGGAACATTTCAAGTGATTTTAGATGTAATTGAGTTAATAGTTCATCCGCACAATCACTCCATATCATATTTTCTGAGTGAAATTTCAATTTTTTTAGCACTATGAAAATGTACATTTATTATCATGATTTCATATTCATAATTTAGGTAAAAAACTTTATTAAATATTTTAGGCATCATATACCAAAATACTTGTGAAGATTTAGTTAATGAGTGAATAATAAAATATCCTTGGGCTATTTAGTGGTGATTACTGTAGTTTTAATTTTTTTAATGTCCAATTTAATCACTCAAGTTATCAGTTGTTGGTCTTTTTTCACGCTTCTGTCATCTCATCTATCTAGAATTGATAGGAGCTACTCCCATGAGTCTTTCATTGCATGCAATTTTTACGACTAAAACTATCCCATGAGAAATACTCTATAGTGTTGAGCATACCAATGAATAGTGATGAGAAGGAATAGTTGAGAAAGTTGGAATCCACCATAGTGATGATAACGAAAACTGTCCAAACCTCGTTCACCAAAATATAAAATGTGTAAGAATGTCAACATTTGCTTCTCGCAAACATCGGTTGTCAACTCTATGCTAGTAGGGGTCCTGCAGCGCCCCAATACTTGGGGAGGCATCTTGTGCTTGTCAAGGGAGACTCGACGCTAGTAGGAGTCCTGCAACGCCATTTTTTGCCTTCAGAACAAAGTGCTAGTAAACTCGACACCCAACACCATGTTTCCCTGATAGAGCACCAGAAAATCCAATGCCCAATATCATTTATTCATGACAAAGCATAAGGAAACTCAATGCTCAAGAGGGGCACAATCGCTATAATTGAATTTATGCAGTTGGGAGTCTTTAGTTTCACAAGTCTGTTTTGTACATTGGAGCTAGATTTCGCAAGTTTTCTTGTGCGAAAGAGAGAGGAGAAGCATCACTTAGAGTTCCAAGTTATAGAGAGACTTGAGTGTGGTGTAATATGCACATTTCTTCTCATTTTTTATACTGGATTTATCGGTGTGGTGTGGTTCCATTTTTGTGTTTTTTCATGTTAAATCTTGATGTTCTTGCGTTTTTCTGTGATCTCTTGTTGGCGTGCTTCTATTAAAAAAATTATTCTGAATTGCTTGAATTAGAGTTTCACATTTCTTAGTAATTTAATCGCTTCACAACAATGAGAACTCTAAGAATTGGGGTTCGAGGTTTCCCATAGCTGCAAGCCCCTATTGTTAATTACCTCTCATGATAATGGAGAGCACTTTTAATTAAGGCCAGTAATTAAGCGCTAAATAATCAGGCTTAGCATATAACAACATCATATTTAAGATTTGAAGTTATAAAATTATCTTTGTTTGCTTAAGAGCATATGGTGACGAACTTGATCAAGTTCCCATGATTTCGTCATCCTGGGTTGTCCAATTCCCTGGTCCACTTAATCAATGAAGATAGTTGACCCAACATAACAGAAGAACCACTGTCAATAGCTATGTGTTGTTTCTTTCAAGAGAACATAATAGACATGGGGTGAACATTTGCCTAAGAGAGCTAATTCAAGTCAACTTAAAGTTCAAAAACTAAACAAAAAAAAACCTATTTAGGAGGAACATAAGAGCAACAATCGTGTTGTAACATGCTTGAGCCTTATAATCCAAACTATCGGATGAAGCCTACCTGTCAAATCACTTGATAGAATCAACTAATCAAACCATCTTATGGAACCTACTGGCCAAACCACCAGATGGAGCTTATTGGCCAAGCCACTCAATCAGAGAGCTTTAGTTGTAACTGCTTCACTATGGAGTCATTGGGCCAAACAATGCAGACAGGTGATAGACGTCACGTCCTTATAGACATGAGATTATTTTGTGTGAATTTAATGGTATAATAATATGATAGTTGCTCTTTGTGAGCTTAGGTTAATCTTACATTTATCATTTTGTTGAAGGTGGACAAAATTTTGCTTAAGCATTTAGTGATAGACTTTTCATTTGAATACTTTTAGATTTTTTTTTAATTTCCAAATTCTTTATTTTTTTAGATAGACCTCTCCAATTAAAACTCACTTTCGACAAGATCACCATTGGGGCTTTGAACATTTGAAAATTGTCAATTTTACCTTGCTTATAAAGGATTGAGGTCAAAATCGACATTCATTGAATTTATTTAGACTTTGAAGCTTAACTTTGAAAGTGGACACCTTTGGTTGAAATATTCTATTAACTCGACCATCATTGAAATTTTGGTTGATTGATTTAAACATTGTCGAGTCAGCCATACTTAAAGAGGGTTGGGTTCAAAAGTTCTATTATTTGAACTTAAATAGAAATTGAGCTTAACTTTAGAAGTAACCCTCTGTTTGAAAATATTCAATGAACTCGATCATCATCAGGAATTTAAAAAATGTTTATTTATAATTTGATTAAATTTAGTGGCTTGAGCATTCATAAACGTATTTTTCCTATCAACTCCAATCCTTGTAGGAGGAGAATCAGCCCATGGGCTCATTTTTGTCAATTTTAGTCCACATCAATGAATTGGATCAAACTAGCCAAATGTGGGACTTACTACTCCACCCTATTATTTGATAATTTTTAGGTTGATTTCTTAAGAAGATATTTTTGCATTTATTTGAGTGTTTTACATGCTTCTCAGACCGCAGAATTCTCATATCACGTGGATAATCATTTAGCACATTGGTCAAAGCACATGTAGCTGTGATTCTTAGTGTATTTATATGATATACTCGCACGAACCTTGAGACATTTAATGTTCTTCAAGGTGGTGTGCATGACTCAAACACAAATAGACGAGGGGAAAGTGAAAGGTAGAATGTGCAAGATATCATTTTAAAGACCTAAAACTCACCTTATGCCTACTATTATAGGAGTGGGGGAGATCTGGTGGCAAGCATGCAAGATTTTGATTTTATGCCCCCTAAATACCGTATTCTGTTAAATTGTGTAAACAGTATTATGGATCCAGTGACATCCTTAATTTGTAGTTCACGAGCTTTATTTTGATCGCATTTCATCAGAGCAAATTCAATTTAGTTATCTTTTCTGAGTGGTGTTCAGAAAAAATTTTGGCAACCACTTAATGTCATCCCCGCTTGGGGGCTACCTTAGGAAACTGAGTATTACCACCACGCCTAAGAAAGTGTTCATGGTTATTGTCGTGGGATACCGCAACAAAATATCTTTTTACCGGTCACATTAAGCAAGATGCACATAGACCTTCAATATTTGCCCAACGACTTCTTTTTTGAGGGGCTATCTTGGAGACTCTGTCATACCATCACACCTAACAAGGTGTGCATAGCTGGTGTTGTAAAATCTGCAACCTAAATAAAAATTTACCCATCACACCTAACAAGATGCACATAGGCCTTCAATACTTGCAACGTAGTGAAACAGGATTTCCATGTTGGGTTGGAATAACTTGAACGGATACTTAAAGCAGGATTCCTCGCCGGTTTGGAACAACCCGAACGGGTACTTAATATACATGCGTATACCTTTTAAGTGCAAGACATCAATTTGGCGAACCTGCATTAATCCTTCTATAGTAAGTAAAAACATTTTGAACAACAAAGCAGCTTGTTGATTCTGGCACCAGATGTTAAGCATGCTTAATCCTGAATCTATGATCTCTAGCTTCATTAGCAAATTTCACAGAATCAAACAAATCCAAGTCCAAGTCATTTGCTCTGTCTCCAACAGCATGCACTGCAACTGAAGTTCAGACTTTTTTAACCTTATATGGCTTCAATAATTATTCAAAATCTGACACTTGCAAATTGCAGTTATGAGGATCGTCCTCATAAGGCACATAGAACAATGCGTTGATAAATTCCAAGGAACCATCAGCAAATGCTCTGAGACCACCTTTGTAGATCCACTTGCTCCCATATCAATCATGGTGGTCGCTCCCTTCATCAAGACATACTTACTTTCCCTGATCATGGCATCTTCCCTTTCATGGACTGAGATTTCGGATTAGCATATGAGCAAGCTCCACTTGCAGAATTCGGTCTTTGGGCGCGAGGGAGTGCAAGGAGCTTGGCTGCAGGAAGAAGCAACGTGGGTAAGGAGACACAGAGAGCAAACGTTGCTGCATGTGAGATTTGAAGCGGTGCTGAGAGACGCTCGAGACTGAATGGCAGAGGGAAGGGTCGCCAAAGAGGGGAGCTGGTTCACGGGTTTTGGCCTGGCAGGGGAAGCAGGTGATGCAAAATGGGGAAGAGCAGATACATGGATCTGCCAATCAGCAAGAAGAGCGGTGGCATTGAGGCGGCAAGAGGAGCAGTGGCATTGAGGGAGAGTGACAGTTTAGTCTGACAAGTCATGAAAGGTGGAGGAAGGGAGGTGTCGTGACCTGAGACAGCGAGTCGAGGAAGGATGAAGACCTACTGGACTGGAAGATCTGCTGCAGCCGTGAGTTGCTTTGCCAGTGAGTTGTATGGCAAATGCAGGAACTTAGCGTGAGAGGAAGCAGTAGAGAAAGAGGGAGACTTACGGGGAGGTAGGGGCCTAAATTTGTGCTGCGGGAGATGAGTAGATGAAGGCTTCAGCGTGGAGATTGCAGCAGGGAAGCAAGGGGTGGAAAAGGTTGGGCTGCTGCCCACTTAGGCTCTCAACTGTGCGGAAAAAGGAGAAAAAGAATGCCGAGGGAGAGGGAGGCTTTGAGTGGGATAAGGATCTCTAATTTTGCATGAGAGAAGAATGGCGTTAGTTTAGCAAGTAGAGTGGTATGCATGTAAAAATCTCCGGTTTAATCATGTCTCCTGCACGAAAAATTATTACATATGGTATCTGCAGATGACATCCAACCGGAAAGGAGCAAATGTAGTACACTCTGAGTGTACTTTGAGCCTACTCTTCTCTTAATGGTTGTCCGCACATGCGGGCAACCATATGTAATATTTTTTCCTCTGGCAAGGTGAATGACATACGCGTAAAGTGTTAGAGCAGGAGTACAAACGTGTGCAGAGGAGAGACTAGGTGAGATTTTGGGTGCGAGATATCTTGGGTGGCTAGAGCAAGATAAATAATGGTGACATGAGCTTTAATAGCAATATATAATAATCAACATTAAATTTATTATATAATTGTCTATATTTATTAAATTTAATAGGAATAAATAATATATATATATACAGAAGGACCGAATGACGTCGTCTTCCTCGCTCGGCTTTGCTAGGGTGTTGCTTGATGGCGAACCCTAGCAACAATTACGGTCGTTGTTTCCTCTCGCGCCTTCGCGTATTTTCCGTTCGTCTCCCCGCTGCTTCCTCGCTCTGAGACGAGGCTCGTTTCCCGTCTTCCAATCTCGCGAGCTTTCCTGGCTCGGGATTTCCAGGCACTGCGACCCGTCTTGCGGGTACCGATCGCATATTATGCGTCTCGTGGGTACCGCTCGCGATTTCTGCGTCCTCTACGCTCGTCCCGTTTCATAGCGTCTATTTCGACGCCAGTTTTTCCGTTGTCTACATTTTTCTCTAAACTCTGAACGTCGCACCTATATTTGAGGATGACTTCGGACAAATCGTATGCAGCTGCTCTCGTCAATGTCCACGCCTTAGACACACCAAAATTGTTATTTTTCCCTCCGTCGTTTGAGTGGGCGGAGGACATCAAGAAACCTGATAGGAAGAATGAGAAGTCTGTCATCTTTTTTACAGAAGCTGAAGGTATTCAACTTGCTTCCTCCTGTCGTCTGAAATTGGTTGGAAAATTTATATATGATCATCCCAAAATTAAGCTAATTCGCAAAGAAGTTGAACTTATGCACCTTGTTAAAGAATGAAAAATTAAACTATTAGATGAGAGACACATTCTTATTCAAATTATTAATGAAAACAATTACATGCGCTTATTTGCTAGAAGGATAATATGGATTGATAACAGAGCAGTGAAGATTCTGAAATGGTTTATGGATTTCAGAACCACCAATCATTCAATTTGGATTCATTTTGGTTTGAATTCGTCCCCCTGGTATGAAATTTTGTGGATTACATACAAAGAATTGTGGGAAGATTCTGTGGATTACATGCGCTTAAAAGAGACATTACTTCACCTTGGTTTGGATTACATACGCAAAGA
>NEWO01000039.1:431020-452354 GCA_003013225.1 Phalaenopsis aphrodite | reverse complement strand
GTTTGATGTGATCAGATATGTTTTAGTTATATGAATATAAATCAACTTTTTGGTATTTTCTTGTCTGAACAGTTATCTTTAATTTTGTTTAGAAAAGAACAGATTCTGCTGCACAAATTATACATTTAATGATGAAAAAAAATTCCAAATAAGCTGTTTACAAAACGCACTAACCAAACAGCTAAACTGTTTATTCAGAACAGGGGCTAAAGGGTCAATTTTTCACAATCAGCTGTTTTCCATAAGCGCCAACCAAACAGCCAGACAGTTTATCCGGATCAGCTGCTCATCAGCAGATTATCAGGATAAGTTGCTTATCAGCAGAAGCTGGATAAGCTGCAGCTGCCCCAAACAGACCCTGAATTGAAAGAAGGTTAATACATGTTTGGATTTGCATGCCACAAAAACCTACCAAAACTATCCCAATCTAGGCTTGTTGAATAAATAGAATAACACGGCTCTTCACTAAAATAGAACTACCAAAAATATAACAAAACATCTTTAGAAAAGTGTGACCTAATTCACCTCCCATATATTAACATGGAAACTCAGGAATGACAATCCCTCATTATTGGTGTTTTTGTTTAAAAAAAGACTTGCAATAACAAAGTTAACCCTTGTACAACACTTGATAAATGAATGAAAAATAATGATCCATGAGACCAAACCTAAGTTGGCATACGTTTTTTTTGTAGTCATTTAACCTCTCCTCAAACCTCTTCAACAAATCATATACTAATGTTAAATTTTACACTAAGAGTATGAGCCTTGCACATGAGATTCCTTGTAAAGAAGGGTTCACAAGAAAAAGTTAAATAAAAAAAAAACATCCTTACGAATTGGTAAACAATTTCCCTTTTCATATGAATTCTAATTACAATTCTTATTAATGGAAGGTGAAAACCCTTATTCTAAGTTGACTTGAAGGGCTAAATCGTAGTTGCTCACACTTAGAGGACAATTCAAGCAATTACAGACACGAAAGGATTAAAAGAATTAGATAATTGAGCAAACGTGTGCCTTCCACTGGTTGTTCAAGCCATCACATAAGGAGGGTGTTCATTGGAGAGTGAACACACACACTGACGTGGGGCTTTGGTGGCTCACCTGGGATGAACTGGCTAGGTTAGGGCTGACTAGTTCAACTAGGTGTAGAGAGCCGACCAATCCTTGTGCTTGGGTTAGGGTTGCCGCCCAAGGGAAGGGGTCTCTCCCTTCCTAGTTATATGTTGTAACATATACGTTGTTTTATTTGATTAGGATTTAGTTTTTGCTTGTGTTTCATGTCAGGATGGTCGTCGGCATATCAAGTCCTCCCTTTTGGGGATGTCTTCAAGGGCGAGTAGTGCTCCGGCCATATCTCATTCTGAGGTGGTAATTATCCTTGACTTTCCCATCCTCCACAAGATCACTTCCAATGTCGTCGTAACTTCTCCCTGTTGCAATCGCAGGACAATCTGGACCATTTTCCTACAATGTTTTCCCGCTTCTCACATCTCGCCAGCCCAACCTTCATCCTCCTCCGTCATAACCCAGCCACCAGCCATCCTTCCCTTTTGTAACCCCACTGCCTACCCTCATCCGTCTCTACAACAACCGCAAATTGCCAGCCTTCATCCATCCCTTCTGCTACCCAGGATCCAACCTTCCTCCATCCACCCCCTTAACCCATCCAAACCGTTATCAGTTGGTTGTCCTTCCATCATGTAGTCATCGACAACATTCTCCCTCAAACCACAGCACCACCACCACCACCACCACGACCTATATCCTAGTTTTATGTTTTGTGTTCTTTTTTTTCCTGTTTTCAAGTGTCTTGGTTGTATCCACATTTGATTGTTAGCAATAATATTTTCATTCCACTGTGGGTTTTGGTTAAGTATCAATTGGTACCAGAGCTAGCCTAACACTGGTTCCATCTTATGATTTCTTAGTACCCACCAACACAAACCATCTCCACTACAAAAATTTTTCTTTCTTGCTGTCATATAGCCTCTTCCAATTCCATAAACCCAAACCTTAATCATGCTACCAAGGAGTTAAAAGCCCGAGCCTGCGCCGGAAGAAATACAATGAGAGATCCATTAAGTACAACAGAGGCTCATGGAGATTGCTCACGAGACTCGAGGAAAAATTACCCTTGACAGTGATATGGAAAGTAGAAGGGGAGAGACAGACGAGACTTTGAATCCCTTCCATAGGGAGGATTTAGGTGATGAGTTTAGGAATTTATTATCAGAGGCTCAAAGAGGAGACGATATATGAAGAACAAAAAATTCATAATTAAAGTGAATCTCTACCGGAGTTCAATAAAGGTATGGATCCAGATGATTTCATCGAATTGTTGCAATCAGTTAAGAAAATCTTCGAGTACAAAAAAGAGTCAGAAGATAAGAGGGTGAAGCTTTTGTCCATGAAACTGAAAAAGAACGCCTCCATATGGTTGGAAAGCTTATAGAGGCAAAAAAGGAGTGAGGGCAATGACAAGATTACTAGGTGAGAGAAGATGAGGAAGGAGATGCAAAGAAAATACTCACCCCCTCATTACCGTTAGAATATGTTTCTGAGACTCAATCACCTACAACAGAGAGAACTATCAGTGGAGGAGTTCATAACACAGTTTGACCAGTTGCAGATGAAATATGAGTTGGTCGAGTCAGGAATATTCCATAGCTCGATATATGGTGGGCCTAAAGCCCACTATTAGCAATGTTGTTCAACTTCAACCATATTGGTCAATGAGATGTCCAAACCTTGACATTAAAAGTTAAGAGATAGCAGAAACAGAAAAAACAACCACCACCATTCAAACAATCACCCGAAGTTGGATACACCAGCAGGAGCATGCCTTAAGGAGTTAAGAAGATTAGCTAGGATAAAGACATAGCCATTCACACTAAAATCCCAGCCCGAAAAATGTTTCAGATGCCATGGATTTAAGCACATCGCCCCCAGTCACCAGACGAGTCGAGTTGTGTCGTTTACCAAGCAAGGTGCAGTGGAGGAGGTTAATGACGAAGAGACAACTGAAGAATATGGTAAGAAATACCATATCCACCGAATGAGAAAGAGATATTTGTGGTTCAACGGGTCCTACAAACTAAGGATACAAGAGAATCATAGTGACTTCGCCATAAAATATTATACACATGTCTCACTATGTAAGGAAATGTATGAAGTATCATCATTGATGGAATGAGCAATAAAAATGCAGCTTCTACATAGATGGTGAAGAAATTGATCCTCATAACTCAAGCGCATTCCCAACCGTATTCTCTGATATGGTTAAAGAAGAAGAGCAGGGTCAGCATTAACAAGAGGCGTATAGTACAGTTTAAATTGGAAGCCAGCTAAATGATCAGGTATGGTGTGACGTGATGTTCATGGATGTCTGCCACCTTTTATTAGGGGGACCAAGACAATTTGACAATAAAACTCAACATGATGAGTTCAGAAACACATACTTTTTCACCAAGGATAGTAAGTGCATCATCCTTCTACCTTCTGCAAAGCCCTCCTTGCCATCAGAGATGCATCAGTAAGATCAATTTTGGTGGCGACAGAGGATGACAGGACCGAGGCGTCAATTCAAGCATGGGACAGTCACAATAGAGAGCAATTCAGGACATAACAATCGATACTTTACCGATGTGGCCACCACCATTCAGGAAGATTCAAGTTACCCTCACTTCAGATCAAGTTGAGTCAACCTTGAGTTAGTTTCAGAGAATTTAGCAGTATAGGCGTGATTAACAGACCCACTTCAGTTCAGTAATGAGCTCTCAGAAGATTGGATCAATATGAATCGCCACTTGCAAATGAGGAAGGCTCCTCAAGTGTTTTGGGAGACAGTGTAATCTTCAGTGAGATCCAAAAGCTTTTAGGGTCGCATTCAAAGAGACTTCAACCCCGGGGGGTCGCAACAACTCCATCACAGAAAATAGACAGACGGGAGCTTCGACGAAAGAGGGCAAAGCTCTCCCAACCCCGGGAGGTTGATGCAGGGCTTTGGGGGCTCACCTGGGTTGAACTGGCTGGGTTAGGGCTCACCAATACAGCTAGGTGGAGTAGAGGGTCGGTTGAACCTTGTGCTTAGGTTAGGGTTGCAGCCCAAGGGGAAGGCTTTCCCCCCTCCTAGTAATCTACTATAATATATATATATGTTGTTTTATTTGATTAGGGTTCAGTTTTTATTGTTTTTTCTGTCCGAACATCGTGGCATCTCAAGTCTTTCCTTCTAGCAGTGTATTCAAGGGCGAGTGGTGCTCCAATTATATATCGTTCTTAGGCGGTGATTAACTCCAAATTTCTCATCCTCCACAACCTCACCTTCATTGCTGAAGTAACTTCTCCCTACTGCAATCGCCAGACAATCTAGACTGTTTTCCTACAATGTTTTCCTGGTTCCCACATCCTGCCAGCCCAGCCATCACCATCCCCTATTGTAACCCAGCCACCCGCCCTCCTTCTTCTCTGTTGTAACCCCATTGTCTGCCCTCGTCTGTTTCTGGAAAAACCCATTTGGTTGTCCTTCCATCATACAATCATCCATAAGTTTTACCTCCCCCTCAAACCTCATCACCACACCCCGATCTATCCTATTTTTGTATCGTTGTTTTCCTATTTTCAAGTGTCTTAGTTGTAACTTTTTTTTGAATTTCAGCAATAATATTTTCATTCCGATATGGATTTTGGTTCACTCCTATTTCACACACACATATATGACAGATCTTCACAGGCAAGGATGTTATCTGTGGGTCATCCTAATTAATAAACAAATATGATAATTTGATTTTCTTATCCGACAGACCTGCCATCCTATACATGTTTCTTTCTTTCCCTATTTTCACTCGATCAGAAAAATTTTTGACAAGCCATAACTACTAGGACTTCGGATATGACAGGTTATTCTCAACACAAATAGAGATGTAATTAAGTGGGCTGGCCCAAGTGTTATTTGAATTCAAAAAAATAGTTGCAACAAGTTCTCAGCTCAAATGAAACGTGGTTGAAAAAAGCTCCTTAGGTCATAGAGAACAAGTTTACATCAATTGTTCATCAACCGATTTTTATTGTGGCTTCACGAACTAAGAGTGTGGAACCTCTAGTAGTAATCATTATTAGGTTATCCAAAATTGCTGTATTATTGTTTATTAAGTATAATTGTCATTTTAGGACTCTTATGAGAAGAGTGAGGGTAATAGCAAAAAAAAAAAAAAATCCCGAAGCATGTAAGTAGGATAGCCTCCAAGAATGCAATGAAGGATTTTAGTTGTTCGGGGTCTGAAGTTGAAATTATTGATCTATTTAAGCCTACAAAGATTGCATATTAGTAAATGCCAATTGAGAAGATCACTAAATTTATTTGGGCTGCTGTAAATTTTCCAAGCAAATTGGATCAGACGGTGAATCTGGGTCATTCTTAAAATGACATTTTGCTAAAGAGAATGTCAGAAAATAACATTCACTACATCAATAACTGCCTTTTTTACATTCTAATTTGATCTATGGCTAATGCTGCTTTGAAATCCAACGTGAAAGCCTCAGTACCGTACAGATATGGAAAAAAAAATCAGATATACGACAAGGTGGGAACGAATAAAAATAAAACAAACTTAGGGATGCGTCAATTTTTAGCAATGTTGTTGTAGAGATTGTCAGGGCTGAGCGGCATCAAACATGCTTCTGAATATTTCAATTTTCAAAAAATTTGATGCTATACTAGAAAGCATATCCTAACAACCCTGCAAATTTCACTCAAATACATCACAGAAAAAAGGAAAAAAACAGATAGATACACAAATGCAAATAAAAGGCCCCCGACCATGTACTCAACAAAAGTATGTAAAAAGCCTGAGTATAATTTATCATGATGAAGAGAGCTATGAAAATACTAAAGAAAATCCAGAAGTCTAAAAGAATAACAAAATTAGACTATAAGATAGCTCAATCAAACCTTGGAAACTAAACAGAATTACAATCCAGAAAAGATCGCCATTCTTAGGATAACTAAAATAGTTATATTGAAATTCAAAAGTCCGCATAATATAAGTAGAACACAAGTTGTCAAATGTAAACTTAACCTTGATGACACCACGACAGAAGAGCATCTCAACAACTTCCTTCACAATTGGAAGAAGACCAGCATGGTGCACCCCAATACCCCTCCGTAACAGGCTTTGAACTCGAACAATCTGCAATGCGAGTCCACATAACATGGCAGCTGTCAAGAGCAACTTTTGATGGAAGACAGTTATATCCTCAAATAAATGAAGAAATAGACCAGATGCTCTCTTTTTCTACTAGTAAATTTAAGCTGATCTGTGTGATGCTTACAAACTCAGCAGTAATACCTGAGGTAGGTTTCTGTCAGAACCTTTCAATCGTGAAAAAGCCTTGTCACAAAATATACGAATCTCACTTTTCTCAGAACTACTGGTTAGGTCCATACTGGTCATGTTATCAGCTGATTTGTCACAACGATTCTTTGAGAAGCAGAAGATAACCACCTGAAAAGGAAGGCAGTAGATTAAAAGGGGGCCATATATAAAATAAACACCTAAATTTGGAAAGATTGATGGACCACACAGGTACATCGCCAAACATCATCAAATATTAAGCCATTTTCACGTGCTTGTAATGGATCTCATGGCAGGACAAGTAATAACGTGCACAAATAGAACATCCAAAAAAAAAATCAAGATTTCTGGCATCAAGTCCATTTCTCCAGCAAATTTCATTAGGGCTATTTAAACAAAGAACTGCAACTAAAAAAATTATTAAAGCAAAGATTTTTACTGTGTCATCAAAGTACACACAGGCAAAAGGGATTTCTTCAATAGCTTGTGTATCAGCAACAACCACAAAGAAGATTCTGATTTCCTCTGTCCCCAATTACTTTGATTGGCTCCACTAGTTCCAGGAAAGTTGATTGCAGATTGAGATCTTGGGTGCTTCTGTCCTTTTACACTACCAAAATTTTCCCGTTGCCGAGATTGATTTGCACCATGTCCACCACCCAAGTATGTCCCAGAACTACTTGCAGACAAACCAGAATTCTTTTTCTTATGCACCTCCTTAGCTGCTCTAAATCCTTGAGGCAGAAAAACCTCATTGTCACCTACTCTATATAATTCTCCAGAGTAAAATAAACAGTGCTCGAGGGGGACAGGTCTTTTTGATGTCCTGATAGACAATGCAAGAAAAAGACAACAAATCAAACTCACCATACTATATAAATAGCAAAATAATTAGAGCTTTTGCTTATTCTTATTCACAAGAACGTTTAAGAGAAATATACAGCAATGCAACTAAAGAAATGACCAAATAACACATAATTTAAAAATATCTTTCTAAAAGTTAACCATTACCCCAGAACACGAATTTTCTTTTGCTTTGTGCGACCAATCCAATCAGCAAATTCAGTTGTGTTTGGCACCTAACACATTCCGAGCATCTTAGATGTGAGAGAATCAACATGGAACGGCAGGCAAAAGAGAATGTGGATCAGGTGTTAAAACTGCAAATTTATTTTTCCAAAAGAAAAAACATACAGTGGCTGAAAGTAGAACAATGTTAACATGTCTTGGTAGCATGATGATCACCTCCTCCCACACCACGCCTCTTTCAGCATCATTAACATAATGAACTTCATCAAATATAACCTTTTGAAGGGATAAATAAACAAAATCAACAAAATAATTACCACATATAACAAGAAAAGTATTGCAAATAGTACAAAAGTCATACAATAAACTGCAAAGTTCATTTACCCATTCAATATCACGAATTATGTCAGCACCTCTATAAAGCATTGACCGCAAGATCTCAGTAGTCATGATAAGGCATGATGCCTCCGGTCTCAAGCTGATATCACCTGTTAGAAGGCCTACATCAAATTTGGTGCAAAAATCTCTATATTTCTGATTGCTGATGGTTTTTATAGGAGCAGTGTAGACAGCACGAGTACAATGCTGCATGAAACAAGCACTTAATGACGAAGACAAGCAAGAAAACTCATACATAACCATATAAAAGCATGTCAAATTAAAGTAATAAACATTAGAAATAAAATTTAGTAACAAGAATCAAATTAGCGATAGCCATAAACGAAAATTATCTGACAATCCTAAGATATCATTATGAAATTCCTAATGGTTGAAAGGCTGTGTGTAGTAAATGAATGATTGCTCATGTCATGTTTACGAAAGCAAGAACAAACTCAGAGAAACAGATCCGAAACAATAAATTACTGCTAATACAAAAAGGCAGAATGCTCTGGTGATTCTGCTTCATTAAGGAACAACTTCTTTTAATGTGACTGTTTGTCGGTCAACTTTTTCGATGGATTTGAAAATACGGTATATGAAAATAATTTTTGAAATTTAATTTAAGTATAAGAGTTAAATAGTTTAGGTTTTGAAAGTAGTATGTTTTAATTTTCGAAAAATGAGACCAAATGGATCTTATTCGTCTAATAGTTTGCATAGTCGTGTCCGATACCGCGAATATTACACCCTCCCGAAAGATAAGTGTAGACCTTGACGATAGACCTAATCTTGCAAACTAAGAGATTTGTGACATCCGTTTGGTCTGCGAACATTTTTATGTATGACCAACAAGTTCTCCTATCTAATACAAAGATTAAATAAAGTTTATTTTACATGGGTTCCAAGTTCCCTATAAAGGCAAGCCCCTATAGTTAATTACCTCTCAAATGACTGAGGTCACTTGAGAAAACTCTCGATAATGATCAGAGGTATTAGTCTTCAAGATTTCAAAGTTTACGTTTTCATGGTAGGACGTGGAAAAGCAAGTGAGAGTGACTCAAATAGGAACAATTATTTCAGAAGTCCAAAGAAAAGAAAAGGTAAGGGATGTCACTGATCCAAGGTAAATCTCAATGACTTCCCAAACTATCCTACTGTGTGGCTGTATTTTTAGAGATGATTTTATTCAATTATTCAATCCTGCCAATTTTATTATTTTGGATTTACATTTACATAATACCCGATTATGCAAATAACCCGCAGAGATAAGAGGGTTTACGTCGTGTCACACGACAACCTTGGAACCTAAAGTGGGTTAGGACTTATGCTGCACAACATGGTTGTACAAGAGCCTAAAAAGGGAGTGTGTGAGGATTTAAGTCGCGCTAGGCGAGCTACCTTGAAGTCCTATAGGTTATTATTATGCTAGGAAGAGATAATGCTGAAGAAGATACTCTTATTGCTCGTTCCAAACTCTTTGTCATGCTGCCCACAAAGTTGGCTCCAAACTTCTGTTGTCGCAACGACTCCAGGGTTTAAGTGTTTGGGATTGGTGATTGGTGCTTCTCAGTTTTGGTGTCAATGTTTGGTTTTGTTTTGTTTCGATTTTGATTTCAGTTCTGGTTTTGCATGCAGAGTAAGCAAATCGCAGGTAAATAAAATGTACTTTGACAAATAAAATGTTGTGAATAAACTGTAAAAGCGTACCTGAGCATCTGCTACTGTTGCGTGATTAATATTACGAGCGTAGTATGACTTGCAACATATTTAAACATACTTACAAGAAAAATAAGTAAGGCAAGAAAACCCAGCATGAAAGTCATAAAAAACGAGTAGTAGAAATCACAAGCAAAAGAAACATGTAACCACATATGACAGATCAGGACTGTGTATAAGACATTGGTAAAAGTGGGGGCTCAGAGCTGGGTTGTATGCTTCCCGACCTTGAGTAAGAGTTGTCAACTCGACAATCTACAGAATGCAGTCCTCAACCTCAATCCAAGCGACTAACGTGTACCTTTTATAAATTTTCATAGAAAGATTGTTTGATTTTCATGCAAAAGCTGTTGTTTAAGTCTTTTTTATGCAGAGTTCTTTTAATCATACAAAAGAAATTTTTATTTTATTTTTGTAAATATTTTGTAAAGTCGTGCAGTCCACAGACTAGTCACTCTAATTGTGCTAGAACTACTGACAACCTAAGTGTCGGAGGCAACGATCCCGCCAAGAATCGGCGAATAGTATTATGGGTCCTTCCCTCTCCCTTATTGAAGATCCTTGAGGTAGGAGATATTATTCTAATAATCTCACCTCGTATCCCTCGTTTAAGCACACATAAGCAATGTCGTCATCGCCCTCACCACCTAGACCCTAGACTTATCCTAGTCCGATGATCCATATGTGGCGCTAAGAAATTTTCTTAATTGCCAGGAGGATTTGAATGTAATAATTAAGCTCAAATCCCGATGCGCTGGGTTTTATTGTAGGTTAAGTCATTATGAGAATTTCACTGTTGATTTAATTAAGGAAATATGAACTACGTCGCGGTGTATCCTGGTGTCTAGTATCTTGATCAGTTTGTGAATCATGGTCAAGTGTCAAGTTTCGTTATTTATTAAAAAATTATGTGGATGAATGTTCACCTAGGGTGTGCTCCTAAAATTTAGGAAGTCTATGCTGAAAATTAGGTAAATGGACTCTCACATAAGGTGTGCTCCTAAAATCTACAAAGTCTATGCTGAGAATTAGGTGGATGGACTCTCACCTAATGTGTGCTCCTAAAATCTAGGAAGTCTCTGCTGAGAATTAGGTGGATGGACTCTCACCTAAGGTGTGCTTAAGAAGCCTATGCTGAAAATTAGGTGGATGGACTCTCACCTAGGGTGTGCACCTAAAGTCTAGGAAGCCTACATTGAGGGCTAAGTGAATGGACTCTCACCTAAGGTGTGCTCCTAAAACTCTAGGAAGCCTACATTGAGGGCTAGGTGAATGGACTCTCACTCAGGGTGTGCTCCTAAAACTCTAGAAAGTCTACTCTTTAGCTTATGCTTAAGGTGATTTAAGGTTTTCTATATCTTCCAATTAATTAAATCATCAATCCCCATCTTTATGACTTAACCATTAAAAAAAAATAAATAAAACAAAAGGAGGAGACCGACCCATGTCCAAAACTAGTAAAGTCAAAAACGGGAAAAACAATAAGTGAATCGGTCTAAAAACATTCAAACTTTTCAAAATTGTAACTAAATCGGCTCTCAAGAAGAGCGTTTAAATCTACTCCAAGACAGTGTTTTGGTCGGCCCAAAATAACATTTAAATATTTCAAATAAACATGTAAATTATTGCTTAAATGATGCCCAAAACCTTTCCAAAACGGTGCATACACAACCCCGAAATGATGTTTTTGACGCCTCCAAAACATCGTTGAAACAGTGCCAAAATGGTGTTCATAATATGCCTTTGATGTCTCCAAAGCAGTGAATAAAACAATCTCAAAACATCCCAAAACAATGTGCGTTTACATTGTGACCAAACCTCCCTAAAAATGTTCAAAGAGTTGCAGCGAAACCAGTCTAGACTAGTCCCAAAACAGTGAGAAAACCTTCCTAAAAATGTACCAAAAAAATTGCAGCGAAACCAATCTAAACCAGCCCCCAAAACAGTGACAAAACCTTCCTAAAAGTGTACATTTAAAGCTCCAAAAACTGCAACAAAATTAGCCCAAAACAGTCCCCAAAACATTGTCAAAACTATTCTAAAACCCAACCCACAAAATAAATAAATAAATAAATAAGTGTATAAGACAACCTTAAAATGATGTTTTAATTGTCTCCAAAACAATGTATAAATAGCCTCAAAATGACAGGTAAAGTGACACATCCACAAAGGAATTAAAACTCATAATATTAGATGTGTGAATTCATAAGATTTGTGTGGCACTTGGGTGAGTTTCTCCAACTTTAATATGTAAAAAAATGCATGCCCAGACATGAACACCAATTTATCTCGTCTTTCTAATAGACAATTTTTTTTTTCTTACAAAGTTCTCATCAACGAGTTTTCTGCAACATTATAAATCTTATACAAAATGTGTATTTGTAGTTGGGGAAGATGCTAAAGAATCACATTCTAATGGGGTAAATCGATGACTCAAGAATGACTATATCCTGCCTTTATGAAGTTGATAGAAATTTTAAATTGCAACACGAAAATTGCAACACATTCCTTCGTGTGATTATGATTTTATCATGTAGGAGCACATGGTAAAAACTAGAAGGTAAAACTCTGACCGAATGGGTCAAATTTCTATCAAATAACTATAATTATAAAGAGAAAGCCAGTATAAAGTGACAAATGCGACAACAATGATTCGGTTTATTAGCTGAGAATTCGATACATATGATTAATCATAGCATGCCAATGTAAAGTATAAAAAAAAAAGGTTAAGAAAGATTTACTAGCATGCCACTCAGATCTTGATGCATAGTCAAATTGCAGATCATGATAAAATCACATGTAAATAAATAGGCCAATATGAGATAACAACAACAAGAATTAACTTTTTCTTTATACCCCATTTGAATTGTGCGAGAGAAGAACAATAAGGTAGCTTCAACTCAGACGATTGAAATTTTGGTTCTCTTGAAATAGAGCACCAGTGTCGGTTTTCATCAGGAAGTCGCAAAGCTTGACAAAAGTAGAAAAATGCCAAGTTTGGTGTCTCCGTACGTTGCAATCCCGTCGTTGCCTCCTAGCAAGCTCCACTCGGATTGCACTGAGGGTTTGGTTGAGAGAGTGGATGCGAGGCAAGCGAGCGGGAGTTTTGGTGCAGGAGGCGCGATCGAGAGGAGAAAGGGGCGAGGGAGAGCTTCAGTCGAGCGAGTAAGAGGTGAGCTGGGGTCTTCAGTGCAGCGGAGAAGAGGCGAGCGAGGGCTTTGATCGAGACAGGAGAAGACGAGCCGGAGTGGGATCGAGCACTCTCGGTCGGTGGGAGGAGTCGAGCGAGGCCCTTTGGTGCTTTGAGCGCTTCGATTGGTGGAAGAAGAGAGGAGACGGGGTCGAGAGGGAGGTTTCGTTCGATGTCGCGGGGGGGTCTTTGGTGTAGAAAGATCGCTGTGAGGGAGATGAGCAGGAGCGAGATGAGATTTCGTTCGCTGCCAAGGAAAGAGACGAGCCGAACTTCAATGCAGAGAGACGAGGCGAGGCGAGTGTAGATGCAGATAGGAGAGACCAGGCGAGCTTTGATGCCGAGAGGCAAGACAAAGCGAGCCCCTCAGCGATGGGAAGAAAACGGGATCTTTGTATTACGCCCCTTCGATAAAGACGTTACGCCGGGAATTAAATGGATTCTGTTGATTGAGAAATTCAAATGGAAAGCTCATAACACCTAATTAAAGTGAGATTGGGCGGACTTCCTTTCGAAATTCAAAATTTAAGATTCAAAATTGTTTAACCCTTGCTCAGCTTGAATCAAACCCAAATTAAATCTGGGTTGAGCCCGGACCCGCGCCCTGCTAACGTGCATCGATTTTTGTGTTAATCGCTCGCGCGCAAAACCATAGCAATATGGGTGTCCTTCCTAGCTAAAGTCGACGTCCTGGACGCATCCGTGGGGTCTGTTTCTTCATCTGGGGTTGTCCGGACGAGTTTGCCGACGGGCGAGTCAAATCAATTCAAAGTCGTGTGTGGTGCAGTGAGTGCGTGAATTGCGGCGTTTGCAAGTGTTCGGGTCACAAAGGATTCACCTAAGGCCGTTTAATCCTATAGGAACTCATTTTCGGGGTCTCTACATGTTGGTCTTTAGCCCTTGCAACTAGAAGTTGAGTGCTTGGAACCACTCATGCGAGTTCTTCACAAAAATGTCAAGAAGTGGTTTGAAGTTCTACAGGAGGTGGGCTTCATTGCTAGTCCGCTAGGATGGTCAATAAGAACTCCTAGAGCTAGATCCTAGGTTCTAAGAGTAGGAGACTAAGACCTCACTAAAAATGAGGTCAACACTATTATGAAGTGGCAGAAACTCATTAGCAGATGTGAGAACAATTGTTTGTTTAGTTGAAACTTGGTGAAAATGAGTTCTCATCCTTGGAACTGACTTTTAAAAAAGTAGAGAAGCTTCAATCTTGAAGGCTAACTGTTAATAAGCCGCCTTAAACTTTCTTAATGAAATAATTGATTAGAATATTAACACTGCAAAATCATCATGATTAAATAAATCCAGATTATTAGATTTTGTCAAAATCGATCTTTGTAATGTGTCTACCTAGTTCTTGCACAGATTTTAATTATTTTATGATTTAAGTTTTAATTAAATAATAAGGTTACACATTTAGCCATAATATGGCGAGATGCTTTTAATAAGCATTACGACAATGTTAAATATAAAGGTTATCCTATAAAAGGGAATAATGATAAATGACTGAATGTTTCAATTAAAGAAGGCATTGAAGTTTCATTTCTCACCCCTAAACGTTGTAAACTAGTATTAGAGCCTCTTTTATCCTTCTTTGCTCATCCAAATGTAAATCTTCTTCCGCACATCCTCTCAAATGCTTATGACCCGTCATTAAATAGAGTTGTCTTGCCCATCTCTTTCTACTCTGTAATGGTCCACCATACCTACAAGTCCATGTGTGAGCATACCATTTTCCTGGCACGGAATGTGATCTCATTTGCATGTGCCTTCTGCAAATCATTCTTGCTTTCATCAATGACCAATCTCACCGAGAATTATGCCTCATGTCTCCCATGCTATATTCAAATGCTATATGTCTCCTTATTTCCTATCTCAAAATCCCCATCCACAAGCCATCATGCTTCTTACCTACATATCTCCGTATCCCTACCGCAAAAGCCCTAGAACTATAAAAAGAGAATGACAATCATTAATTGAATAATTTGGTTCACTAAAATAATTCAGGTCCATTTCTCCTCTCTATCCCTCTCTCACAACATGTTAAGTAATTTTAATAATAATAATAAAATAATGAGAAAATAATACCAAGGTTACTAAACATGAAACTCATTGTGACATAAAAAAACACAAAAAATTAGTTTCACAAGAAATGAGTTCATACAACTGACTAATGAAACAAACTAGCGTTAAATAAAAAATAAATAAATATAAAATAGTTTACATTTAAGAAATCATACCTTTGATGCTAATGCAAAAGCGTACTCTGCAACAACTGTCTTTCCAGCCGATGTATGAGCTGCGACAAATACAGACTCACCCTTTTCCAGATAGTATATAGCCTGTATATATTGGATAGTTCATAACTAAGGAAATATCAATCTTTATAAATAGAAGATAACTAATGTAAATTTTTACAATCCAATCATAAAACTTGCCAATGTAATAAGCAATTGGCAGAGAGTAACCTTAAGTTGAAGGCAATGGCATAAAGAAGAAATTACTCGTAACAATCTCTTGTGATTATTATTATTATATGTGTGCACAACATACCAGTATTAAATAAAAATAAAAAAGTTGAATTTGAAGGAAAACCAAAACAACAATGACAAGTTGATATAAGAGATATGATCGCCCTTATATAGTCAAATTATCTACAACTATAAAACAATAGCTTGTTCGTTATGATCAAATGTAACAATGTTCACTAGCTCAAGCAATATGTTGTTTTATTCTCATGATAAAGGTCAGAAGTTCAAGCTTCAACTCAAGTGGTATGACCCTTTAAACTGCACGTATATAGAGCAGTACATTTTATGGCTCATATGTGGAGTTCATGAGTCTATAACTCGCTTTGTACAATACCCGTCTTACATAAAGTACATATGGTAAATTCCTTGCTTAAGAAAATAAAAAGTGTGTTCAAATACATCACAATTGTATTTTAGCAAAGATTGGAGAATCGAACCAAGCATCCTCTTAATGTGAACTGTTTCTAACTAAGTATCACTCATGAATTTATAAGCTCACATTTAAAAAATGTGTGGCCATTGTGACTAACTTTAAGATTAACTTCATATTACTTCAAAAAAAAAAACTTCACTTAGATAGGTCACCAATCAACTCCCACAACAAAGTATAATTGATTACAAAAAAAAATCCTATGTGCTGCCAATTGAAAAGCACAATCCGTATGTTTGTGTTCAACTATTTAGCCTCATATTTAACCATTTAGCCTTCCTAAAAATGCAAGTCAACAAGGACCTACTCTCTAATGGGTATGGACAAACCACCTGTCTGGAAAAACGCAACCTTTTACTGTTTATATACATGGATAAACAAACCATGAAGAAACAAAACAATCTAGCATTCAAGGGTAAGTCTGCAAAGCATTCATGCCCATCCACAACACACAATTCTTTATGAATCTCCCCAGCACAAGTGCTAAGGCTACTTCCCTAGAGCTGTCACATCATAGTAAAATTCAGCAAACAAAAAGTCAATCTTAGAGCTTCTATACCATTTGCTTAAGGGCATAAAAAAAATTTGCCAAAGTATGATTTGCACACATATGAGGAAAATAAAAAAAGTGATAAGTTAAGCCAACTAATGACAATCTATCATAACTATATCAAAACTCAATTAAATGCTCTGTTCCCAGAAGCAGAAGAAAGTAAATGAGACTTTGACAGCAAGAATGGCCTAAAAAAATTAGTTGAAGCAATCACTATCGCATTAAAACCCAATGCACAAATTAGAGGTACCTTAAAAGAAGTCAATTTCAACCATTAATCTTGATTATGTTTGAACTAGCTCCTAGCAATTCTCATTCATATTTCATGAATCTAGAGAACCGAACATGAACTCATAATAATTCCTTCTGACTCTTTGATAGCAGGAAAAAATATTTAAAGTTCATTCAAAATTGCACTTCTTCCAAATCAAAAAGCAACACTAAACTCATTGTCCTTATTTCAGAATTTCTGGGAAAGTATAACTAACATAACTATTTTTCGAAAATTCTAAGCTGCTTCAAACCAGTGCACTTAAACCATCTATGGTCTAGTATCCAAAACTGCAAAAAAAAATACCAGGTCAAAACACCATGAAAACCCTGCATTGGCTGCAAATCAAGCTAGATGCAAACAGCAGCATTAACCAATACTCTGCACACAAAATTCTAAAGTTTGAAAAACAAAGCCTAATCTTCTTGGAGATAAAGTCAGAGGAGCGTGTGCCAAGTAAAAGTACCATGATAAACTTTTAAGTATTATTTTTTCATACAAGCAAGAGGGGAAACTGTCATCACTAAAGACCAAATTAAGCTGAAATTGTGCTTCAAATAATAATATTAAAACAAAATAATGTGGAATAAAATAACTATCAACTCAACTCATACCTCCTTCTGAAATTTATCCAACTGAAACGGAAAATCGAGTGCCATTTCAGGAACAAGCTCATGAAATCGACTAGCAATCTCATCATTGCCACCTGGAGAAGCCCACACCTGCATGAAGTAATCAATAGTATACTTTGCCAATTACAGCAGAAGTAGAAACCAAACCCTCAATATGAATGCCGCATTAACAAAGTGGGCTAGAATACCATTTCCAGAAGAAAAATAACATGAATAACTGAAAAGTTAATAGTGCTCATGAGAATAAATTAAGGATCACTTCAATAAAGGAGTCTACTACATTGGTTTCTAAGTAAACACCTTATACTTTAATGGAAGCAGTTTTTCCTGTCAGTGATCGATCTACAAGATGTCATGAAGAATCTGAACGTTCATGTAAATAAGAATACAAATAACAGCTTCTGGGGTCACATCGAGAAAAAATAAAGCTAACAACACCAGTAGAAATCACCATTTAATAATCATGTTCTCAAAATTCATCTCTACAGCACTAAATGAGATCTCAAAATATTAAGATATGCATTTTGATGATATCTGACCTAGAAGTAAGAGATGGCCATTTCATACCTCATTTTCCTTCTGCTTCTTCACCTCAACTATTTGACTCGATATTGTCTTCACTTCCACAGGTTCAGCAGACAATATTTCATCTAAAGCAGTATGTTCAGTGTCATCTCTAGAACCATTAGTCAAAGCCGCCTCTATTTGAACTTCTGACTCCATCAAACCTGGACTTATAATCATTTAGTATATATGTGTAAAGCAATGCAAAAGAAAAATTTTGATATTCAAAATATTTATGGCAATTCAAATCAATTCCTTGCATCAAATATTATTTCTTTATCAGCCTGTAAAATTTTGGTGATGGGAAATGATAAACAAGAGCCAATAAAACATGTTGCACTTGAAAATATCTAACATTTTTAAAAGAAAGTGGGAATCAATTAAGGATCCCATGTTAAGAGAAAGTAAACAAAAAAAAGAAACTACAAGAAACACACAAAAGCTGCAAATGCGGTAAAGCCATGTTACAGGAAGTATGTGGAAAAAAATCCCACAAGCAGAAAATGAAGTTTTGTGAACCCGTGTGTAGGAATAAACTAAATGATGATCTAATGATAAATAAAACTACACAGCAGCTCCAAAAAAACCATGCAATATGTCATTCTGCTCATTATTCCTCGGCAATAACAGCCATCTCAAATCCCTTGTTGATCCTATGTAAAAAGGTTACATTTCCTACAGCAAAAAGTTCTATAAAACATGGCTTCAAAAATAATATAAACAAACAGTGTAAATGTTTAACTTTTAGTTGGATATTGTCTTTATAACGAGTTTACGGGGTTCATGTCCACAAAAGGCAAAATTCATATGACTGATGCGGAACATCAAGAGACTTCAAGACATTAGTGTAAGACTTTTTCATGCTAGAAAGGTTCTCCAAATATAGTTAGTGGCATAGGTCAATGTCATCATCATTCTTGGATCATTATATTAATTTCCTTACTATAATAAAAAGGTTCTCTAGTGAACGAGGAGAGCACTAAACAATTAGAAAAATTAAATAGATGATTTGGCATATTCATAACCACCTGATGAGAAAGATGATAATTTGTATCTGAAATGCAAATATTTGTTTGGCTATGACGTAGACAGGTCCTGGAGAGAATAAATAATTCAAAGTTACTAAAACCGAATTTAGAAGAAATTCCTTAGTTTCTTTGAATAATCATATAGCTTAGGAAACAAAACTGTTTCGTACATTGGACTGACCTGAGTAGATTTTGCACAATTTGGAAAAATAAATAGCAAATTACAATGACACCAAGTTTTGCACAGAATATATAAGCAAATAATCAATTGGTTTAACATTGATTCTGCAAGGAAAACACCATCGTCGGATTCCAGAAACTTTTAGCCATTTTTAAGATATATTGGTTATTAAACCATGCTGAAGGCGCAAGCTGTTAACTAATTATACGTTTATCATGTCTGCCTGTCAGCTTGAAAATCATTCACCTATTTCTATGAACTGCTTTTGACTTGTCAATATGTACTTTATAATTTTAAAACATAAAATAAAACATTTTGATTCTTATTCATATGTTGTCAGGGTAGGCCTTACTACAGTGGAAATAACAATTGCTCAAGTGCAAAGAAATTCCAACAATGTATAATATTCAAAAGGAAAAAATCAGTCCCCGGAAAAATTGAACATAAATAGCATTTTCCCTATTTTTAAAGTTTTTTAACCGTGGAAAACATGGCTTGCAGCAGAAATAATTTATAAATTTCAATCCATTAAGTAGAAAAATCATGCAGCCTAGTAAAAGAAGGAAACATGTATTCTCTTAAAATAACATGAATAAAAACCAATTAAGATATAAACTTAACTTCAGCAAGAACGCTTGATTCAGTTGATTATAATTATGAAAAATATTTACTAAGAAAAACTAGTTGTATCCTAGCCCAACTAAACAAACAATCCAATATCAAAAGATCAAGTGTAAGAAACTTTTATGAACATGACCACTAGTGCCCACTAAACTACGTGTCAGAGTAATAATCTTTACCCAAATCCTGGAAAACAATTACAATGGTGGCTAATAACCTAGTAAACCAAAAAAAAAAAAAAAAAAAACATCAAAATTAAATCAAATATAAACGCATATAAGGAAATAATACTAGAAAATAAAGATATGTGTCATATATTAGATGGTATCAAATGTGCTTATGTTCAATTATCAACTATAGCTCTTACTTAGCTCAATAATATAGCATCCTCAGGTAGTGTTTGGCTGCAGACTGAATTTGCATTAAACAGTATTTATCAAATCCTGTGGCATATTACAGGAGTCCGCACGTAGTGTTGCGTTCTTGCTACGTATGTAAGAATTTCTCCAGTTTCACGGGAATGAGCTCTCAAGCGACGACAACAAGAAATTCTTAAATCCGTCTCATATTTGGATTTACTAAATCCGGATTTACGTCCTAAAACAGAGGGAAGAAAAGTCGGAACATGAAAATTTTTTATTTACTGGAATGTTGGATTTAAATTTGATTTTTTTTATGTTTGGCTGGATTTAAGCTAAATTCATGGCTAAATCTCCTTAAAATGATGCTACCAAACACTGCCTCACGTTCAGCCTAAGGCATCCAAGAATCATAAGAAATTCAATCATCAATCACAATCTAAAATGTAATTGAAACTAACTGACCTTACTCTCCATACCAAATTTCAAACATATTGGCCTATATCACCATAAAACAGATAGAAGGAACCAAATCTCAACTATGAAACATGCTTAAATTTTCAAAATAAACTGACAAAAGATTCCATTTTGTCCCAAAAATAAACGAATCTAACGGAATGTTGCTAAATTTCCATAGTATATGAAGTTTTGGCGAAGATGTAAAAAGCCAAAAGCTCATTACCATCATCTTCTCCTTCTTCATATGCATCTTTCTCCCAAGCTTTATTGAATAAATCATCATACTGAACGCACAGCTTATCCTGCATCAAGAAAAAGAAAATGAGACCAAAGAATGAAAAACATTGTCTGAAAACTGATACTGCCATAATAGATATGTGATACTTCAACTAAAATGGAGCAAAACATTACTTAAACAATTGTAAGAAGTAACTTACAGGATTTTCCTCAAATGAAATGTCTGGTGAAGAGATTTGCACTCTCATGTGCTTCCAATGGCAAGGAAAACCCTTTACATTAAGAAAAGAATGCAATTTCATTGTCATGCTTTTGTAAAGAATCAAATTCAGACAAAGAAATAAAAATAAAAACCTTCAGATAGCCCAAGTCCGAACCCTTTCTGAAACTCGGAGGCACAGACTGCGCAATGCCACCATCAAAGATCTCCCGAACCCATTCGCCATTTTGAGCTCCTTCTGGAAGCACCTGTTGTAATTGTGAATTATCCAAACCTCCTGGGCGGAAGGGTCTATTATTAATGCTCCCTCTAACAAAATCTTTTGCTGGTCCTGGCATGCGTGGCAAAATACTTGAATCTTGTGCTCCTTCCATTAACTCTACTACATCAATCTGGAAATTAGTAAAAAAATAAGAGAAATGTAAACCAAATAAAGCAAATCCGGAAGAGAATCAGAATAAATTTCATTTTAAGAATGTTTATGCATGGGTCCACGTGAACATATACAAAACCAAGAGCACCGCTTACAATGGTGTAATTTTCATTCTTATAACTCTGTAAAATAATGTA
>NEWO01000039.1:410555-430915 GCA_003013225.1 Phalaenopsis aphrodite | reverse complement strand
TATTCTATATGTAAATACATGGGACTTAGTGGTGTTTATGCAATCTTCGTTCTTGCCAGAATAAAAATCTTGCAGTCATACAGCCGTGGAATTGGTAGGCAACCATTAAGCCCTAATGCCTAAACATACATTCTAGTCAGAATATGATGCTGTTCATTCTAGCCAAACAAATGTGTACTTACGAAAGAACAAAAGAAATGGAAATAGGGCAATATGTGTACCTCAACTGACTTTGGATCCCACGGTTCCGGTTGATCCTCATTTTTTGAGCGCCTGAATGGCAGCTCCCAAGCAGGAGCAACAATAGAACGAGGGAGTGATGGTTCCAATGGAACTTTTGCCCTATCAAACCAATCAAATTCCCACATTCTACCAGCTTTCTCAGCAGAAAACTCCTCAGAATCCAACGCTGGGCACAGATAAGTATCCTCTAGATGTTTTTTAACGGTTTCTTTTGTTTCGGGAAGGAATGCAGGTGGCTGCAAAAGAAAAGAAAAGAATTGAATTGGTAAAAGCGACAACTCAAAATTACTTCGCAACTGATTGATGTCATACTTTCATAACTCATCATAAAACAAATAACCAATATACACAAAAAATGTGCCCATACTAATCCTAAAGACATCTAACACTACCTAAAGGTTAACTCGGCCGACCAAAAGAGATCTAGCCAACCGCAGGCAATCCCAACAAACCGAATGACCACAAGCTACCGAAGGCAAGCCCAACCGACCGAATCGATGTCGAGTGACAGGCTCCAACATGCAAAAAGACTAGAATACCCTGTAAAACCCCTTTTCAAGCAGAAAAATAAATATAAGTTTTATGTATAATCCTCCTATTCTCTATAAATATGAGGGATCTTTCATGTGTTAAGGGCACTTGAACTAGGGGTGTAAACGAACCGAACACGAACGAACAGAGCTTGTGTTTGTGTTCGGTTTATTTGAAATTTAGTTTGTTTGAAATAAGCTTGTGTTTGAAATTATTCGTGAAGTCAATGTTTGTGTTCGTTTCTTAACGAACGAGCCGAACACGAGCTGTTCGTGAACGACGAGCCAGTTTGACATCCCTAATATTAATATATATATAATTAATATATTATATTAATTATATAACTCATATTATATAAATATATAATATCTATATTTGTATATTACTAATCTAGTATATTAATAAATTATTATTATTATTTTATTATATATTACAATTTATAAAATTTAATTTTTTAAAATATCATAATTTTTTTATATAATTATTTTAGTTTTTTTTATATTTCAAACAATAACGATTCGAACACGAACGAACATATCACTAGTCGTGTTTGGTTCGTTTAACTAACCGAACGAAAAAAATTAGTTCACGTTCGTCTAGTTTACTTATCGAACAAATTGAACACGAACTCATTGACGAATCGAACACGAACTGTTCGCGAACAACGAGCTTTTTTGACAGCCCTAACTTGAACCCCTCACTTGTAACCTCCACTTTGAATGATATAAAAAAATGCCACAACAGTCTGAAAATACCCTAGTTTGCCCGAGACGGACAAATCGCGGCGCAGTCCTATCTCTCTCTCTTATTCTAAGCTCTATTACTTGGGTGTGATTCACAGAACAAATTCAAATTCAAGATTTTGAAAGATGCAGCAAGCGTGGCAACACAAGAAGAAGAACCGAGGATTAATTTTGGTCGGGATAAGTCCCAATCGACACTAACAAAACGAACAAAAGTTTGGACGACCGCAAGGGTTGCCGACAGATTGAAGAGCAGCCAGCCGATCGACCGTCTGCTGGCTGCCGACCGAAGGCCTGCAGCCAATCGAAAGTCATCCAGCCGACCAAAGGGCTGCCATCCCATTGAAGGGCTGCCAGTCAAATGAAAGCCATCTAGCTGACTGAAGGGCTGCCAACCGACCGAAGACATGTCAAACAACCAGAGTTTCTACAGCTAAAAATTTGTAAGTCCCAAAGCCCACGAGCCGAAAAATCACATTTTTGTCATCTTCCGAAGGCTTTAACTCAGAGGCAAAAACCATACCGCCGAAACGGGCAGTCGGCTCCTAATGACCGAAGAGCCCTCCTAGCATCTCGCTAGCGCTCGATCGACATCAGTTAACTGACGCTGACTCAACGATAAGAAGACGTTAACATTTCAAATATTTTATTTTGTTTTGAAAAATATATAAACTTTTCTATTTGTGCATTCCTAGATCCAACTGAGACACGTGGAACTCAAAGATTTCACACGCGTCTGCATTTTAAGCCAACGCTTGGGAAACTTGGACCATAGTAAAATGACCAATAGCGATGCAAGACGCTCGATCGACATTAAAATAAAAATCAACCCTTAACGCCAAACATAAAAAAAGCTCATGCCACTAACTCGATGCATATAAAACAATAGAGGTTGCTCCCTGCCTAATAGCAACACTCCGCGAAGGCTATGAAACAAATAATCACAGTAGCAAGTCTTGGTAATTACCCCCACGAAAGCAGCGGCAAGATCTGTTTAAGGTTTGATGAAAGATGCGACTCAACCGAGGCTACAACCCGATGGAGAAAAATACAAGACTTGTACTATGCGATATATAAAAAAATAAAGATTTTTCCAAAGATCTGAGTCATTAACCAACACAAACAATCATCGCCCGATAATTATCGCAAACAAATAGAGCAGTAGAGATAAAATGCTAAAACAAAGATAAAAACAATTGAAATCTTCTCTATTTCATATTCAAAAAAGTTACAAAGTATTTTTATGCATTGCTTACATGCAAAAGAACAAAATAAAAATACTGTTAAAGTGAAAGATGAAGCCGATCAAAGGTCATCAGACAATCTACGATCCGCACAGCCGACCGATAGTCTACTTGACCAACCAAAGGCCTGCAAGCTGGATGACAGAATCTAGAGATCACCTCATAGCAGGCAAGACAGTGCAAAAAGACGCTGAAACCATAGAAGTATCATTAGTAATTCATTGATAAATATGATCAAAATTTTGTCATAAAAATTATCTTATTATTATTGCACTTTTGCCACCAATATGTAAGAGAATTTGAAAACTTAATATGTGCACTAAAAATATGCTTATGTTATTCTTGAAGAGACCTAACAGTACCCAAAGGTTAAATCAACTAACTTAAAATCATCAAATCGACCGAAGGCTGCCAGCCGACCGAAGAGGTGTCGGACGACCGAAGGGCTGCCAACCAACCAAAAGCAAACCTAAGCAACCAAAGGATTGTCGAGCAATAGACCTTGGTAAACAAGAAGGCTAGAACACCTTGTAAAACCCCCTCTCAAGCATGGGCATGAATAATTTTTTTTAGTACGGTCCTTCTATCTTCTATAAATAGGAGAGATCTTTCTTGTATTAGGGGCACTTGGACCTCTTATCATGTAACCTGTACTTTCAATGATTTAAAAAAAAAATACAAGAATTTAAGAATACCTCAATTTGCCCCATAAGGAAAAATCACAACGCACACTTCTCTCTCTCTCCCCCCTTTCTCTCATGTTCTACAACAAATTTTTTGGATGTGATTCACATGGCCAATTTGGATTCAACATTTTGAACAACATGTTAAATATGGATCATGCTACCAACAAGAACAGGAGCAAAATAAGGAAGAAATTAGGATCAAGTTTGGTAGGGTCAAGTCCCAATAAATACAGCCGGAATGACCATAAGTCTAGAAGACTGAAGGGCTGTCAGCCGACCGAATGTCTCTCTGCAGACCGAAAGGCATCCAGCCAACTGAATCCTTGTCAGCTAACTGAAGAGTTGCCAATAGAATGAAGAGCTACCGACCAACCAAAAGCCATCCAGCTAATGAAAGGGCTGCTAGCTGACCGAAGACCTACTAGACGACTAGAGTCCAAACGATCAGAAGTCTGAATGTCATCTAGGAGCGAAAAAATCATACTTCAATCGTCTTCCGAGAGGATTCGGCCAGAAGGTGAAAACCACACCCCGAAAATGGATAGTCAGCTCCAAACGGCCAAAGAGCCCCTCTAGGAAACCTGACTGATAGCATCTCGCTAGCGCTCAATGAACATATGTTTATTGATGCCTAGCTCAACGATAAAAGGCATTATCATTTCAAATATTTTATTTTGTTGATAAATATATAATTATTTTTTATTTTGTTTGCCTCTCAAGAAACTCGAAGAGTTTACACATGTCTGCATTTAAGCCAACATCTAGAGAACTCGAACCGGTGTAAAATGATCAACAATGACACAAGACATCCGACATACATTAAATAAAAATATACCCTCAATGTCAAACATATAAAAGACCATGTCTCTAAACATGAAACCGATAAAACTCTAGAGGTAGTTCACTGTCCAGTATCGACAAGCTAATACGATGCAAATCAATCCAGTATAAAGTCTCGACGGTTACCCCCACAAAAACAATGGCAAGATCAGCTTAAGACCCGATGAAAGATGCGGCATGACCAAGACGACAACCCGACTGGCATAAGAGATAAAGGCGTTATACGACTTGAACCTGGCGGTGACATGTCAAAAAATGACCAAAGATCTTTCCGAAGAACCGAGTCATCAACAAACACCAACATTCACACCAAGCAATTATTGCAAACAAATAACGTGGTAGAGGTAAAATGCTAAAACAAAGGTGAAAACAATCAAAACATTCACGCTATTTCACATTCAAAAAAGTTACAAAACATTTTTATGCCTTTTCTTACTTGTAAAAACAATAAAATAAAAATGTTCTCAAAGTGATGAATGTGGTCGATCGAAAGTCATACCAGAGAAGGTCAGCATCATCGACCGAAGGTCAGCTCGGTCGACCCATAGGCTGTCAGCCGACCGAAAGTCGGAATGGTCGACCAATAGCCTTAGGATAGCACCTCGAAGATAGAAGGCAGCGTAAAAAGACGTTGAACCCAAGGAAGTTTCATTAGTAATTCATTGATAAATATGATCAATTTTTTTGCCTTGAAAATTCTCTCATTCTTATCACAATTTCGTCTCTAAGAAGTAAGGTAATTGAGAAATTTAATAAGCAAACAAAAAATGTATTTATGTTGATCCAGAAAAGATCTAAATATGTCGAAAGGTCAACCCAACCAACTGAAAGCACTCAACCAGACCGAAAGACTGCTAGTTGATCGAAGGTAGGTCTGGCAAGCCGAAGGACTGCCAACCAACCGAAGGCCACTTAGACGATCGAAAACCAGTCAGACGATCGAAATGTTGCTATCCAATAGAAAGGCTACAAGTCGACCAAAGGAAAGCCCGACCAACCAAAGGGCTTCAGAGCGATAGACTCTGTGTTATGGTATGACTCATATACCATATAGGGACAGACGTTGGAACGAAGCGGAGTAGAAGAATCTGTCCAAATCGAGAAGTTACGTTATCTGGGTTGGATGTGCGGGAACAAAGCTCTGTGGTACGGTACATGGGTAATGTTGTAATTACATATTGTACTTAGGGTTTACTTCTAGGGTTATGAATATGTCTGTTTGTAATCCCAAGAGGTATCCCTGAATTCTGTAATCTCTTTTCTGAATATTAATTAAGGAATCGCCGCTCTGCTCCCGAGGACGTAGGCAACTTTGCTGAACCTCTTTAAAATCTTGGTGTTCTTCTGGATTTGAGTCGATTTTTATTTTTCTTCGCCCTAAATTTCTCAACACTCTGAAATGCAAAAAAGACCAGGATACTCTATAAAACCCTCTCTCGAGCAGGGGCATAAAAGTAATTTTGATGTACGGTCCTCCTATCTTCTATAAATTGGAGGGATCTTTGGTGTACTAGGGGCTCTTGGACCCGTCTCTTGTAAACTCTATTTTCAATCATATAAAATGAGTCACAAGAGTCTGGGAATGCAATAGTTTGTCCCATATAGGCAAGTCACTGCACACTCCTCTCACTCTCATGCTCTAAGCTTTGAGTGTGAATCACATGACAAATTTGAATCCAACGCCAACAAACAAATCAACGATAACAAAAAAATATAGTGCTGGAATCAGCAAGGGAAATGGGATGGCTATCACTACTCAGACTTAATAAAAAAAAAAGGGGATATGATACCCTGGGCAGAGGACTGCAGTAACACATAAGCCGACACCACAAACAAAATCAAAAAAATAAAAGTTGAGATTATGAGAGAGAGTAGGGCATATTACCAGTATAAAATCAGGAAGGGATTTCAAAGGATGCGAGCCTTCAACTGGAGGAAGCGGCTCCATTCTCAGGTGCCCGCTGTGACCAGAGAACCCTATCTTAAAGGCGAGCTCGTTGCCCGCCGTGAACCGATCCATGACGATGCTTCAGAAATCCCCAGAAGATGAGCACCCTCGTTTTACTCCTCGTCCTCTATTATGCCCTAGTTTTCATTCTTAGGCGCTAAAGATCACATTCGAAAACCTGCATAAACCGACTCGTAGCGGAGTCACTCCCCGGAGCCCGATTCTTACTCCCTGAGGCGAAAAGAAAGGGCCGTCATTTGCTAAATACTATATATATTCAATTAATTTTTAATGTATCTCTTGACAATTAAAAGTGTAAATGTGCCGTGAGGCCAGAACTAGTGCTGTCAAAAAAGTTTATTATTCGCGAACAGTTTGTATTTAGTTCGTCAATGAGTTCGTGTTCAATTCGTTCGATAAGTAAACGAGACGAATGTGAATAATTTTTTTTTTCATTCGATTAATTAAACGAACCAAACACAAACAATGATGCGTTTATTTGTGATTGAATTGTTATTGATCGAAATATAAAATAAAATAATTTAAAATAATTATATATGTATATATATATACATATATAATTTAAGATATTTTAAAAATTAAATTTTATAAATTATAATATATAATAAATTAATAATAATAATATATTAAAATACTATATTAGTATATATATTTATATAATATAAGTTATATAATTAATATAATATATTATTTATATATAATAATATTAGGGATGTCAAACTGGCTCGTCGTTCGCAAACAACTCGTGTTTGGCTTGTTCGTTAAGAAAAGAACACGAACAGTGATTTCACGAACAATTTCGAACACAAGCTTATTTCAAACAAACTAAATTTCAAACGAACCGAACACGAACACAAGCTCAGTTCGTTCATGTTCTGTTTGTCTACACCCCTAGCCAGAACTTATTCATATTCGACTAGTTTCATTCTTTTTTTTTTATTTTTTATTTTTGGTTCAAAATGAGTCTTTGCTCTAGTTTGCTCAATGAAGAAAAAAATTTAATTCGTGTTCGACTCGATTCAAATTCAAATTAGCTTTTGTTTGGCTCAATTTTTTCATGAGTAGCTCAAATTCAAATTTGAGTCAAACTTTTTTGTTTTGAGAGACAAATCAATCGAACATGAAGAAACAAAATTTCGTGTGCTCGACTTGTTTTATAAATCGAGCTCAAAATAAAATTTTGACGTAATATGAGCCGCTCACAGAGCTTTTTTCACAACCCTATTGACAACTTATTTTAAAATTTACTTTGTTTGAATATAATTTCAAAATTGCAATTACAAAAATTAATTTAATTTGACTCAACCTTTTATTATTTCTTACTGCATTAAACATCAACTAGTATAAGCCAACTATATTTTTTAGGATTAATAATTCATTATTAATTAATAAATTACTAAATTAGTTAAATAACAATTTATTTAGTCAGTAAATAAAATAATTGTAATTCAATTTTTGTCAATACTTTTTTTTTAATTTTAATTAAGCTAGTAGATTGTAGTTTAATAGCATTAAAAATTATATTTACATACCTACCACAAAATTCGAATTTATTTATAAATTTAACACATAAATTTTGATTTTTACATTTATATAAGTTTAACTATACTTGAAAAAAGTATATTTTACATTTTAGAAGAGTAATGGTGGGTTTTTTATGTGATATAAATGATTTGAGTGTTATAAATATAATAATTAGGGAATTTACCTACATACCACCCAATTATTATGTATTTGCATATCTGACACCTACTGTTTAATTTTTACATTTATACCACCTTAATCTTTCATATCACATAAAAAATAACACTATTTTACCTTCTAAAAAGTGAAACAGATATTTTTCATGCATAGCATGTGACGCGGATGTAAAAATTAAAGTTTAGGTGTTAGATATGTAAATACATCAGATTTGAGTGGTATGTATGTAAATTTTCTTAAAAATTAAAGTTCAAAGGTTAAATATGTAAATACAAAAAATTGAGTTCTGAGCATGTAAACCCTAAAAAATATAATTAAATATTTAGTTTATAACAAATACTTCTAGCTGCTCAAATAATAATCAAATTATTGAAGTTTTAATAATAAAATTTATTATAATATTTTAACGTAACTATTTTTATAATGAAAATATAGGTAGGGGTGTAAACGAGGTTCGCTCGTGTTTGGCTCGTTTATATTTCGAGCTCAAAAAGTAGGTTCGTGTTCGGCTTGTTTGCTTAGCGAGCCGAACAAGAGCCGTTCACGAATAAAGAGTCATTTTGATAACCGTAATCACATAGTCATTAGATGTTCAGGATTGAGGCAAGATTTAAAATAGCATTTGAATCTAATTTAATAATTTTTATTATATTTTATTTTTTAATACTTTTAATTGAGTATAAATCTTTGTAGTCTTGTAGTCAACCAAATTTTTAAAAAAGACTACTCATCAAGGATATATATATAATTGATTAGTAGTATTTCGAGCTAAAACGAGCCGAACACGAATGAACAAATATTTGGTTGTGTTCGACTCACAAAAGTTTATTTTCACACATTATTTTCACAATAGTTTCACAAACTTTGTTCGTGTTCGGCTCGTTAACTTAGCGAACGAGCCGAACACGAGCTTCTTAATGAGCCGAACACGAGCTGTTTGCGAACAACGAGCCCTTTTGACAGCCTTAAATATAAGTCACCAAAAAACTAAAAGCCAAAAAATTATAATTAAAGAAATAGTTTTTGTAATATAACTATTAATAACATTTCTAATAATCCTCATCTTGCTCCTCTTCTTGAAACTTTCGGAGAAAAGCAAAGTGAAAATTGTAGCAGGAGTGCTCGAATTAGTAGCATATTGATTAAAATTAAAGTAAATAATATTATTATGTCAGATTCGAGCGTTCAGTGTAGATAATATAAAAAAATAAAAAAAATACAAAAAAACAATTTGTGATAAGAGCTTGTTAGCCAAATCAAGTGAATCACGCCTGTGTGTTTGCTTTCTCGTCTTTTCGTTCTTAATCTAATACCCTCCAGGAAAAAGAAGTGAATCAAATTTGTATTGATTCCTCCTATTCTTTTTCTCTCTTTTTCTCTTTTGGTATGTTCGATTCCTTGAGGTGTGATTCATGGACAACTCAAGATTGAACACCTATATTAGTAAATATGGGATTATTCCAAAACAAGATAAAACAAGATTTAAGATTTTGTAATATTTTAAGGCTTCCTTTGAAGGAGCTTCAACGTTCAAAAGTTTTGTCAGAGAACTGAATCGAGGATCTCCATTCTGAAACGCTCCATTTTACGCTATTTTGGACTTTGTGGTGGACTTGAATCTTAGCGAGGGGTCTCCTCCAAATGACACTCACTCCGTTTCTCGGCTTTCTGTGCATTGCGGCCAAGCCTTATTGCACTCTCAAATGAAGCCTAAATGTCTATTTTCACATCTCGCTATAATTTATGCTAAATTTTGGTTCAATTCAGCAACCGAACAACGGCAACAAACGTGCTAGTTTGTGAAACTATGAATGAACTTCCTTCTGGTTTGCAACTTCTCCTTTAGGGCCCCATATGGGTTTGATTTGGTTAAGGGACAAGCCAATCAGTGTAAATTGAGCTGGATTAGCTCTCCATATGAGTTTCCAAATGTCAGTTTAAAGGTAAAGGGGCTATTTGGTTGTATTTAAAATGAGTGTATGTACTTTGGCAGGTTTTAAATACATTATGAATGTCCACCATTGCCACCACCAATCTCCAACCACCAGCAGCCACCCATTGTCGCTAATTTATTGACAATTACCCACCCTATTGTCATCGCCTTTATCGTTAGGTCTTATATTAAATATATTTCGCTTTAAAATAAACAAAAAATCATATCTCCTGCACCTTGTTTTATAGTCAATCAAAACAATTTAAAATATTTCAAATACACTTGATGTGTAGTAATTGTGATGTGATATTTCTTGTGTTTTATGTGTTATTTTTGTTATTTTTATGTTTTTTTCTGGGTGTTTTTGTTTGTTTATGCGGTACACATGTTCAAAGATAGCAAGAGTAAACAAAGAAGAACAAATTCAAGCTAAGTGTCAAACTAGCGCTTTGTCGCCCATGACTGTCGCTTAGGCACCAAAACCAATTCCCCTTTTCGCCAATATTACAGAGAAGCTGGAATGGTTGTGCTTGCCCCAGACTCCTACACACTTAAACCCTTATATCTAGCGGTCACATGAAGAACGAAGGAGGTGAATAGTAGGCACTCGGCCTTGGTGCCTGGACACCTCAACTAGGAAACCTAATGCTTTAGCCTAATGCCTTCGTGCCTAAAGAGAAACTTCCTACATGATCTCAGACTCAGAGCCCAAAACCCAGCGAACCAAGATGGCGTCTATGCACCCAACTGCAAATTTCAGGCTCTCTAAATTTTATACACTCCTTCCTCTCTTAGAAGTCTCTCAAAATTCATAAAATATAATAACTCTCACCCTACAGAGTTTCTACCGAAGGAGGAAGAAAACATTGAGAAAACTCTCAAATTTCTCTCCAAACCTTGCATCTAGCCACCTCAAATGACTCTGAATGCAAAAATCCCACCATGAAGCCCTAAAAATCTCTTTTAGATCAAGATTCACACCTTGAGACATCAAATTTCATTTATAAAGTGTTTTTCCGCTCATCAATGTGATCACACCCAAACCTAGCATTGTCAGGCCACTGGATTGCAGGGAGGCGGCGTGTTCATGCCCGATAGCAGCGTGGTCACACCGCTCTGCTTCGATAAATGGTGTGGTCATAGCGCTTCAGGATACTTTTCGCTTGATTTTCTAGTTTCAAATCATTCACCTTTGACTAACCTAACAATAAGCATTTATAGGAATTTTCATTTAGAGGAACTATTGTGTTGAATCCAAAAGTGTCCAGAAAACACACCTAAGGTATAGAACATTGTGTGGAGAGAGTCAAGAGAGATTGTGTTGTAGAGAATCACAAGAATGCATCACCTTTATTCATAGTATGAGCCCTCTATTTATAGAGATAGGCCCAAGTCTTCCAAATTATAGGCCAATCTCCTTATCATTAGCTTTTAGAGGGGTTTTTTCAATAATTAGAAAGGTATTTAAATAAAATAAGGCTGGCGGATTGATGTCGGTCGTTCGTCTGACCTTAACTCTATCAATATTTATCTGAAACTCAACAATCTACTGATCAACCTTAAGGTTGATTGTCATCTATGGAAAATCCTCTGACATGTCCTTATGATCGATCGATCCAAATGCCTCCCTTGCTAGCATTAATTAGTTGATCACTAACAGAAATGTCGATCGATCGCATCATCCTTTTGAGCCATCCATTCTACCTTGAGATCCGTACTGTCATATTTTTTATGCACATATTGCTATATTGTTCTTACAATAGAGAAAACATCATGGACATTGAGTACTCAATGTTAATGTTGCTTTGATTTGCAAATTTGTTATTGCACCTTATAAGAAGTTTTGATGTCTTATTTGAATGAGAAAGAGCCTTAACTGAAAAAAAATATATACGATGATATTACTAAAGATGATAAAAATATAAAAGTCAACCATTTTAGTAATTCTAGTTAGTGCTTGCCTTAAGAAGAGTTCGAGATGGCTCTCGCTCTTGTAAATTTCTAAAATTCTTATGTAATTATCTATAAAATGAAAAAGTTTAATCTTTCTAACAACTACATAAATTACATAAATTTCTTCCTCCTAAATTTAAGATGAATTACTTTGCATCCTCCACTGATTGTCTCATTACAAAATTTGATCACTCAATTTTCAAATAATTGCAACGTATATTAAACTCATAAAACAATCAAACATAACTAATCCAGAATACATCTAGTGTGAAATTCTCTAAATCTTCAGCAATTAGTGATCTCCACCATTCTCTTAGTTTCATTCTGCTAATCCAAATAATTTTCTATACAATTGAGAAGCCAGAAATGTTATTTACATTAAAAGTCAAACATCTGTAATCTAATACGCACACACACACACTGGCAAATATCCCACCCATTTCAATTTACTAGAAAAAGAGAAAAAGAACACTAAAAAAAGACCACCTAATTCCAATGTATTTAATTTTACTTTTTACATTTATACCACCCAAATCTTTGATATCATATACAAAAACCACCCACCGTTTCAACGTCAGAAAGTGAAATACAACTTTGCATGCAGGGGTAAGGTGGTATGTATGTAAAAATTGAAGTTTGGGTGATAGATATGTAGATAGATAAGAATTGAGTGGTATGTATGTAAATCTTTCAAATTTAAAAGAAAACTTGCTCTGCAGTTGCGTAGCGATTCCAAAAGATGGTGGCGATGAAATAGATAATTGATGTAAGTGTGAGGAAAGCTTGGAAAGATCCCAACCATTCCACAAAATAACCAGCACCTATGGTGCTGACTATGGCAGCCAGTGTGCCAGCTGCGTTTGTGATCCCTTCAAAATAATAATAATAATAATAAATAAATAAATAAATAAATAAATAAATAAAAATTAAATTAATAGCCTCATCTTCAAAGATAATATAAGATTATAGGAATCTATTATGCATACCATGTAGGAATCCAGCGCAGTTGGGTGCTATGTCCTGGAAAATTATAGAATTGGAGCTGAGAAATTTCTCAAAACCAGATAATTTTGCTCCAGCAAGTAGAAAGTTAAAATGGAATTTACATACACACCACAAAATTCTTATGTATTTACATATCCAACACCCAAACTTTAATGTTTATAAATCTTTAAAATGGCATTAAAATATCAATATCATCTGCTTTTAAAGTAAAATATATATCTTCATGCATGGGTTTATCATTCAAATGGTTAGAAATGTAAAGATCAAAGTGTATGGGGTTTAGATATGTAAATATAAAAGAATTGTGCGTGGTGAGTATGTAAAACTTCCTGAATTAAAACATACCTGCATGTTGAGAAGAAAGCCAGCCTGACTGAAAGAACTGAAGCTTAGGGCTATGGTCATGAGAACTGCGGCCCCAGTAGGACTTTGAGCGTATTTTAAGCAGAGTAAGGCAACTCCTGGACCTATGAAGCCAATCGACTGCACAATGACAATATAACCAGGGATATATTATTCAAATAAAATTTAATTAATTATATGCATTATAATTATATTTAATACTCATATGTATAATTTATAATTTAATAAAACAATAACCAGGGATGTACTAATATTTATAATTTAATACTTATATGTATTATATATATATATATATAGAGAGAGAGAGAGAGAGAGAGAGAGAGAGAGAGAGAGAGAGAGAGAGAGAGAGAGATAACAATTTAAAATTTATTTAATTAAATATTTATGTAAATTTACAAATTCATTTGTTAGGTATGGCTCGTATACCATATAAGGGACAAATGTTGGAACAAACCACAGCCAAGCGGAAGAATCTGTCCAATCAGGAGTTTCGTTATGTGGGTTGGGGGTGCGGGGGAAATGCCCCGCGGTACGGTACAAGGGTAATTTGAGAATTACATATTGAACTCCAGAGTTTTATCTAGGGTTATATATAGGCATATGTTTGTAACCCTAGGATATTTTATGTTGTATTTTGTATCCTGCATTTATTTTCTGAATTTGAAAGAAAGTAGCCGCTCTGCTCCTGAGAACGCAGACATCTTTGTCGAACCTCGTTAAATCTTTGTGTGTTCTTCTGAATTTGTGTAGATTCTTGTTTTTATTCGCTCTAAATTTCTCAACAAGTGGTATCAGAGTGAGGTTTTAAGGCAGAAATGAAAAATTTCGACGCAGGAAGGACAAATTTCAAAGATTCGGCAGCTAGGCTTCAAGGAGTTCAACGACTGCTATAATTCAGAGAAAAGTTTGGAGAAGGATTTCGAAAAGGTTTGTGGCAGTTCATATTCGCAGCAGAGAAGTTCGACTGCTAGGGTTCAACGACGAAAGCTTCGGAGTCTTTCTGGCTTCGGTGAATTCGGCCGAGGTAAGGGTTCGCGACAAGCTAGGTTCAGAGCAGTCGGAGTTCCCAAAAGAGTGGTTCAAAATCGCTCGCGGCAGAGCAAGCAAAGCTTTGTGCAGGCTTCTTTCGCGACAGGAGGTTTGTGACGATGCAGTGACGTTGGTAGAAGGGATTCGGCCAGGGCGAGGAGCTCGCGATTGTTCGACAATCAGGCGACAGAGCGCGCGAGCAGAATTGGAAGGGAATATTCCCTTTCAGAAAATTGTCGCGAAAAAGGAAATTCATATTGCTGCACGAGGACAAAAACGGAAAAGGAAATTCCTATGACGCGGAAAAGGAAATATCAGAAAAGAAAATTTACTTAAAACTTTTTTTCTGAGAAATTTGATTAAGAGAATATTTTAATCATTTTTCGGAAAATTATGTTGCTTTTCTGGAAAACTAAATTAAGAGAAATACTAGAGTAAGAGAAACTTAATTAAAGATTAAGGAAATATTTCAATCATTTTTCAGAAAAATTTTGTTATTTTTTAATGAAACTTAATTAAGGGAAATATTTAATTAAGAGAAACTTAATTAAGAAAACTTAATTAAGAGAACATTTCAATTCTTTTTTTAAAAAATTTTGCAGAGGAATTTGCAGAAGTGTTTGTTGCAGGATCAATTTCAAATGATAATTTCTGGTGCAAAATTCGACGTGGTAAAGTTCGATAGAACTAGTAACTTCGGATTGTGGCAAACATGGGTAAAAGATCTGTTGGTGCAACATGAAATCTTAAAAGTTTTGCGGCCAACAAAAACAATTGTCATGAAGGATGAAGATTGAGAAGAATTGCAACAATGAGCGACAACAACAATACATTTGTGTATCGACAGATGATGTTATGTATCACGTGATGAATCTAAAATTTTCAGAGGAGCTATGAAAAAAATTGGAAACTCAGTTTATGTCTAAATCTCTGACGAATAAATTTTATCTGAAGCAAAAGTTGTAAGGCTGGAGATGAAAGAAAGGTTCTGATTTGGCGCAGCATGTTAATTGTTTCAATGAAATAATCATGAATTTATCACGACTTGAAGTGAGTATTGAGGATGAAAACCGAGCAATGATTCTGTTGTGTTCACACTCTTATCACATAGAACATAACAAGAAGTGATTTACTTCATACATGTTAACTAATTCTGGCTCAGTCTATTTAGGTGATGATAGATGTTGCAATATTGTTGGTATTAGTGAAGTCAGAATTCAGATGTATGATGACACTTTTAGAACATTATGTGATGTCAGACATATTTCATATCTGAAGAAGAATTTGATTTCCATTGTCTACATAAAAATGACTTTAATCCTAAGATAGATGAGGAGAAAGAAACCATCAAAATTGTTAAGGGCAAACTGACTGTGATGAAAGGAAAGTTAACTGCAGATCATATCTACAAACTGATAGAGAGTGCAGTTGCAGGTGGAGTTCAGTCTATGGAGTCAGATGATATTAATACAAAACTATGACATATGCGACTGGGTCATCTTAGTGAACGTGGGATGACAGAATTACATAGAAAAAACTTATTGCATGATGTTAAAAGCTGCAAGCTCGATCTTTGTAAGTTCTATGCTCTTGGAAAATAGACTGGAGTCAGTTTTATGACTGGAAAACACAAAACTGAAGGGATTCTTGAATATGCATTCTGATGTATGGGGCCCTTCCAGGGAATCATCATTGGGAGGATTTAAGTATTTAGTTACATTTATTTTCTCCAGGAAAGTTTGAGTGAATTTCTGGAAGCAGAAATCTAAAACTTTCTCCAAATTCAAGCTGTGGAAAACTGAAGTGGAGAACCAAACTGACAGAAAGATCAAGTATTTGAGATCTAATAATAGCACAAAATACATTAAATCGCAGTTTCAGAAGTTCTGTGAGGAGCATAGGATTTAGAGACATTTTTCAGTGTGTAAAACACCACAGCAGAATGATGTGGCAGAAATGATGAACATGACCTTAACTGAAAGGGCAAGATGTGTGAAACTAAAAGCAGGACTTCCTAAGAGTTTCAGGGTAGAGACTGTGAATATGACATGCTATCTCATCAATAGATCACCTCGGGCATCGTTAGGTGGCAAGGTTGCAGAAGAGATATGGACAAGCAATCCAGTTAATTTCAATCAATTAAGAACTTTTAGTTTTCTTACTTATGCACATGTATCTGGAGATGAAATATCAAAATTTAATGTAAAATCCAAAAAATGCATCTTTCCGGACTAAAAGAAAAGTGTGAGAGGATATAAGTTTTGGGATCTTATTGCAAAGAAATAGGGCTGTCAAAACGACTCGTTGTTCGCGAACAGCTCGTGTTCGACTCGTTAAGAAGCTCGTGTTCGGCTCGTTAAGAAGCTCGTGTTCGGCTCGTTAAGAAGCTCGTGTTCGGCTCGTTAATTTCATTCGATAAGTTAAAGAGTCGAACACAAACTAAGATGTGCTCGTTCGTGTTCGGCTCGTTTTGGCTCGAAATACTACTCATCAAGTTTTTATATGTATATATATATATATAAATATATATATAAAGTAGTATTTTAAAAAATCTAATTGACTATAAGGCTACAGAGATTTATAATCAATTAAAACATTGATTAAGAAAACAGAATAAAAATTATTAAATTAGATTCAAATAATGTTTTAATATAAATAATAATTTTTAAATCTTGCTCAAATCCTTATTGTCTTATGTCTGATGGCTACATGATTAGGATTGTTAAAATAACCCTTTGTTCGTGAACAGCTCGTGTTCGGCTCGTTAAACAAACGAGTCGAACACAAACACACTTTTTGAGCTCAAAATATAAACGAGCCGAACACGAGCTGAGCATGGTTCGCTCATGTTCGGCTCGTTTACACCCCTACTAAGAAGATGGTGATCAACAGAGATGCAGTTTTTAATGAACAGTCTATGTTGCAACAGAATCAAGTTAAGGTGCAAGGGAACAGTTCCAGTTCACATGCAATGCAGATGAATTTAGAACAACATATAGAAACAACTAAAAGAGTTGAAAGTTCAAATCCAACACATGATGATTCAATCCAGATAATCTGCAGAATTATAATTTAGCCAGAGACAGACTGAGAAGCACCAATATAAGGTCTCCTAGCAGATTGGGCTATGAAGACTTGGTCTCTTGTGTACTTCTCATCAGCAGCGATGATCTTTCACTTGTGGGCTGCGTTGATTCAGACTATGCAGCTGATTTGAATGACATAATGTCCACAACTGGACATGTGTTTACTCTTGGTGGAGGACCTATATGTTGGAAATCAACAATTCAATCTATTATGACATTATCTACTACTGAAGCTGAGTACATGACAGTAGTTGAAATTGCAAAAAAGTCTTATAGATTGCTGGGCTAATAAAGGAACTGGGCGTTAAGCAAGGTGGAGTTCAGTTGCATTATGACAGTTAGAGTGATATTTATCTAGCTAAGAACCAGGTGTGCATGCGATAACAAAACACATTGATGTTCAGAGAATTGAATGCTTCTGGTGAGATACTGTTGCAGAAGGTTCTTACTGATGAAAATGCAGCTGACATGTTGACCAAGTCAGTTAATATCAACAAGTTCTTGCATTTCTTGGACTTGTTGAATGTTTGCAGTTGCTACAGAAGCATGGTGGCCCAACCCACTTTCAGTGTATAAGAAACTTCATGATGTATTTCTCCTAAGGGACTGGATATTCGCCAAGGTGGAGATTTGTTTGGTATGACTCATATACCATATAAGGGATAGATGTTGGAGCGGAACGGAGCAAGCAGCGGAGCGGAGCGGAAGAATCTGTCCAAATCGGGAGAGTTTCGTCATGTGTGTTGGGGGGTGCGAGGGAAACGCCCTGCGGTACGGTATATGGGTAATTTGAGAATTACATATTGTACTTCATGGTTTTATCTAGAGTTATATATAGGTTTGTTTGTAACTCTAGACTATTATATGTTGTATTTTGTATCCTGTATTTTTTTTCTGAAGTTGAAAGAAAGTCGCCGCTCTGCTCTCGAGGACGTAGGCATCTTTGTTAAACATCATTAAATCTTTATGTGTTATTCTGGATTTATGTCGATTCTTATTTTTTTTCGCCCTAAATTTCTCAACATCATTTATCAATAATTTTGAATCCCAATAAATAATCACTAAAATATATCCAAGATTAAACTCTCACTCNTTTTTTTTCGCCCTAAATTTCTCAACATCATTTATCAATAATTTTGAATCCCAATAAATAATCACTAAAATATATCCAAGATTAAACTCTCACTCTCTCCCCTTCAGAATTGATAGCAAGCTCTTCATAATTTCCACAAATAACATTTGAATCGAACGAATACTAATTAGTCAAAACAACATAAAATCAATGAGCATTAACATACGTACCACTCCATTCTTAAGCATTTACATATCTAATAGCTAAATTTTATTTTTTACATTTATAAGACCTGAATATTTCATATCACATCAAAAAATACCACCATATAACTATTAAAGAGATTAAATACACATTTCATGCATAAATAAGGTGGTACTAAAGTAAAAAATTGCAAGTTTAGGTGTTAGATATGTAAATATTAAATAAATAAGAAGTGAATGGTATGTATGTAAATATTCCAAAAATCAAATAGTCACTAATCTGTTAATCAAACAGTGCTAAATAAACCTATTACCTGCATTATCTTTCTAACACGCGTAACAGATTGACCAGACTTGATTAAGAAGTCAGAGGCGGCGCCCGCCAAGTAGCCGGAGATGGCCATCACTCCCCATGGAAGAGCACTGAACCAAGCAGCTTGTTTTAGATTTACATCATAAACCTATACCAGTACCCCCATGAACAAGAAAACAACATTATTAGGCGCTGAGAATCAAAGAGAAAAAAAAAAAAATCAATTCCCCATCTGCAGAATAAGAGTCCTTACAGTCTTGAAGTATACCGGCATCCATGAAAGCAGCACAAAGTATCCCTGCGATTAAATTGTTTCCATCAGAGTTTGAATCACCTTATAATTTCTCTCAGAGAGGCGGAGAGAGACAGAGAGAGAGAAGCATACCCAGTTGTTAGCAACGTTGGCCAGAATGATCGCCCAGGTGGGCAGCTTCGACAGCAAAAACCCTACCGGCGGAAACTCACGCCTACCGCCTTCTTCACAGCAACCCTTCCCCTTCCCCTTCACCTTCCCCTTCTCGATCAGCCTCAACTCCTCAATCGAAATCACCTCACTCCCCCTCGGATCATTCGCAACTCCCGCCGCCCACATCGAAAGCCACAAAAACCCCATCAGCCCAAAAACCCCAAACGAACCACTGATCCCCACCGTGGCCGCCAACACGGGCGTCGCCAGAAAACCCATAACGTTGCCGAGATGAAATCCAGCCATAGAGATCCCCACCGCGCTCGCTCGCTCGTGCAGCGGAAACCATTTGGACAGCAGAGTGTTCATGGATGGCAGGGCGACGCCCTCTGCCAAGCCGAAGAGGGTGCGCGTGGCTAGCAGGAGTGCGGTTGAGTGATTCGCAGCGTATGGAGTCAGGAGAGTTGCTAAAGACCAGATCGCGGCGCCAAAAGCCATTACTGTCTTCCCGCCGTATCTGTCGGCGAGGATGCCGCCGGCGAGTGAGGATACGAGGTAGCCCCATAGGAATGATGACTGCGATGGACAATGGTATCAAGCTGCGGGTATTAACTTTACCTAACTATTAAAGAGTTTCCTCGAAAAAAATAATTTAAATAAAAAATGGGGGGAAATTTACATACATACCACGAAATTATTATGTAATTATATCTTAGCATTTAAACTTCTATATTTATATTTATAATATTTTATTGAGTGTTAGAAGATTCGCGGCGGTAGAGTAATCAATTATTGTCTTAATATTATACAAGAATTCAACACACACTCAAATAAAAGAAAAGGCTAGAAGTGAAATGAGAAGTTTTTACGTGAAAAACACGAAAAGTGACGGGATCTGACCCGACTAAAGAGATCTACTATAAACTGAAGAATATAAGTGCAATTATTTATCTCATAGCGAGCTACAAAGTCAATGCACGAATGAACTTATTGTTAGAAGTGAGCGGGATATCGTTGTATTTAAGAATGTGATTGTCATA
>NEWO01000039.1:356546-389330 GCA_003013225.1 Phalaenopsis aphrodite | reverse complement strand
ATTTGAAAGGTCAAACAAATGTCGAATCTAGCGAGTTTATAGTCGAATCGAGCGTCTCGAAAAGACGAATCCAACGAGCCCAAGATTGCTCAATTCCGACATCGTTAAGGCACTCAAATGACCATCAAACGTCATCTGATCAAGGGAAGCTCTCCGAACCGTCCGATCAAAATGGTTCATATTCCTGCATTAATTGCACTCAAAACACTATAAATAGAGCCTCACCCCTCACATGAGGGGGGGAGGTTTAAGAGAGAACTTGAGGATTTGAGAAGGAGCTCAAGTCCAAGATCATCCTCGCCATCGTCGATCGCCATCGACCATCACTGACCGTCGATAACGACCGTCGACCACCGCCGACCACCTTTGAACGCCGCCGATCACCGCTGACCTCCGTCAACCACCACTTACTAGACGTAATCAGTCAACGTTATAACGTGGAAATCTAGTAACCCTTTCCCGCCTGTGGGACAAGGGGCATCTGTAATCATCATCTTATAGTGGATTTTTACAACTGGGCCAGGCCCCGTGGTTTTTCCCTTTTTACGGGTTTTCCACGTAAAAACTTCTCGTATTATTACAGCTTGATTCATTTTCATCTGAGTGTGTGCTGAATTTTCGTGCAACGCTAAGACGATAATCCTTTACTCTACCGCCTCGAATTTTCTAGCACGCATCAAGAATCATATGGTATGTATGTAATTTTCCCTTTTTAATTTTGCAGTATTTACATACATATCACAAAATTCTTATGTATTTATATATCTTACACTTAAATTGTCATTACTTGGTTCGGGGGGTTAGAATTATCAAGATGGAAATTGATGGTTAGACGAAAAAAATATCTAATAGTTTCATGTCATAATTGAATACAATCCAAAATTAAAAAAAAAATTCATTTCATTTCATTAAATTTTAATTTACAACAATTTATTCATATTTAACTTATATATCTAACAAAACATATAATCTGAAATGTAATACCTATCTATCTGAGCTTTTCGACGTTTTTACAAATACTCTCTATGATTTACTACCTTATAATAAATTTTTTGAAAATGTTTGCAGTTGAAGATGTGAGTTAAATCATTCAATGGGTAAAATATATTTAATATTATAATTTTTCTTTTTAAATAAATTTTGTAAAATTCAACAGAGCTTTAAAAAAATTGTTAGCAGTAAAAAAAAAGAGTTTTCTATTTATTTTTATTCATTTATTATAATATCTATCAGTTGGAGTCAACGTTTAAATGTGTACCAAAAATATAATTTTTTTTTTCAAAATTTGCCATAAAGCTAAACATTCATTTTCATTTATGGTGCACGAGTATATTGCATCCCCTATCAGTATCATCAAGGAGTGACTCCTCATATGCATCTATAATCATATTTATTTATTTATTTTATTTAACATTTGAAAAATATAAACTTTTGTTTATTGAAAGAAATTCTATGAGTGGTAAATAGAGTTACATTTGTTTTGCTAAATAAATAAAAGTATTGTAAAATAAAAATATTTTTTTTATCTGCATAGGTTTTGCTTTGTGTTTTTTTATCAATGTAGTCGATTAGGGTCTGTTTGAGACAAATTTCTGCTTGCTTTGCTTTTCAGACTACCATCACAATTCTGTTTGAGGAACTGATTTCTTGCTGCTTTTAGGAATTGTTGTGGTAGAAAACTGTTTGTTTCTACTTGAGTTGTTAAAGTGTGGCAGCTGTCAACAAGCTGAGATCCGACTTTTCGAAAATAAAATAAATTTGTAATGACCAATGTAGTTTTTTGAAAAGTACTTTTTAGCAACAATTTCACAATTGTTGCTTCAAACAACTATAGTTTCTCCAAACAAACCCTTAGTTGAATTTTAATAACAATTTATATTGATTAATACTGAACACATTATTTGATTTTTTATTAAAATAATAGATAATTATTAATTTTAATAATTAGAAGTCTAATAATTACTTATTAATTTTTCTAAAAAGTTAAGCGTGTGTAGGAAGTGAATGATTGTCATGATTAACATACTCCTAAGAACTATTCTGACATCAATTGTTTTTTTCTTTTTTTTTTCTTGGCTTGTAACAAGAGATCACACATAAATGTTTCAACTGTGATTAACATACGCCTAAGTGCTATGTATGTAATTCTGAAAGTTCAAGCGTGAGATATGTAAATACATAAGAAATGTGTGCTTGGTATGTTAATTTCCCTTTATTAAATTAGTGTCTTAAAATCTTTATTGATGCCATGACAGCTGATAGTTATGTGCTAGAACTTTGTTCTGCCTTGACACTTTGATGACTTTGCTGTAGAGACTGGCAGCTGATTTTCTTTCCAAATACATCTTCCTTGCTGTGGAAAGGGTTGGTTCCAGCACTGATTTGATGGCCCAGAGAGTGGAATTTGTTCAAGAAACCGATAAAAGAAGCCATCTTATGGATCTTCTTTTCACCCAAACAGCAAACGGTGTACAAGGGAAGGTGATTTCTCTTGATTTTATTTTACCGCTCAGCGTGCTATTGATTCTTACGGATAATTTATTTTCTAGTTTCATTTGCCCTTTGATAAGTTCTTTGTTGCTCATTCAAATATTTATTTCATGTTTATTTTGGATTTTTCCTATATCTTATTATAACACTTTCTTAACTTTTTTACTTCTGCTTTAATTGCTGCAGAAAGTATCGACTCTAGTTTTTGTGGGGACAAAGAAAGGAGCCGATGTCTTGGCGCATTTGCTATGTGTGAACGGATTTCTTGCGACTTCTATTCATGGCGATAGAACACAGCAAGTAAGATATATGTTCCTGTTTTTGTTGTCGGACGTATACTTAGCAAATCGTTCAATTACGTTGATGACATCTAAATTCCTTCACGTGTTCTTTTATTCTTGTTTGGTGGGGTATTGATGATTCAACCCCCTAGTAGGAAATCTGTTTATCCGTGGCTGTTTTCTTGTGATTCTTTTTTGTCACTTAGGAGAGAAGGACTTTGATATTTAGGAGAGAAGGAATTTGATACGATTAAAGCCGTTTTTTCTTCAGAAATTAGGGTAAATGAATATTTTATTGCAAGGAAAACAAAGGAAAATGAATATTTTATTGTAAAAACATCAAACAACTCAACACAATCGCATGAGATAAGAACCTACAATTTGAGAGGTAGAAAACGTTTCCCAAACCCGAACCCTAAGACTCAAGACAACAATCTTCTATCTAACTTTAACCCTAAACATATTAGCTGATTTATACTAAATAATAATAATTAATAAAAGACTAAATTGCTCTTAGGCATTGACGTAAAAATACTTTCCTTTTAAAAATACACCTGTCCTCAAGGTGGAAAAGAGAAAATTGTTATTGGATTCAGTCATATGGCTCTCCACGTAACAAAACTCCTCTCCCAAATTTGCACCCTCATTAGTTCTAGATGCGATCTTGTGCACATTCTTTTGTCGTATCCAAATCTTTTATTGCCCCGACTTCAAGTAAATCTGGGAGAAAACTGTATCCCCAAACAACTCATTCAATAACTTATCGATCATCGAGATTTCTGTCAACTCCCAATTATGTTTCTCTTCCATGTTATGCAACTCAATCAAGAATCTCAATCCCGCGTACTGAATTGAGCTCACCACGGTCTTGAGTGTTACAAAAAGTCTTGCACAAATTGGGGTTACCATCAAACAACACCATCTTGTCTCCCTCTTGATTACTCTGCAGTGTCAAAATCAAACCCTTACAAACTTTCCTTCTCTTCTCAACCTACCTCGCTCTCCTTATTAATCCCAAATCACCTCTTGCCCGAAAGGGTGCTACGATGACAGTCACTGGCGTGGTTGGCGTTCTAGCTTTATCCTTAGAGTTGATTTTCGCAAGCCCTGAATCACATGTCATCGTGTTTCACCTGCCACCACTCATTCCAGACCTCCATGTTACTTCATTACCTCTAGGTGTTGCGGCTCGAATTCACTCCATATTCCTTCACTCAAACTCACCTGCCTTAGTTCATTCCAGCCGTTTCAATGTCAAGCTACTTCTTCCAAGTGTTGTCGCTCGAGTCCACTCTTAACTCATTCGCTCGAATCTGATCGCTTCCTTTTGTTCCAACCGTTCGATTGTCATGCGATTCTTTCAAAGTGTTGCCTTGTATTCGCTCTCAATTCCTTCGCTTGATGTTGTGGCTTCAAATCCCCCTAAGGCAACGATGTTGCTCTAATGTCGCACAAATTTTTTAGGTTATTTTTGCTCGCGTTTGTTTTCAATGTCATGGCTCGATCCTACGACGAGCGGTGGCACGTTTGCGTGAAACTCCATGAACTTGATCTTTTTTTTTTCAGAACCATATATCTCCCCTCTATGGGCGAGAACATATGCTTTATGGTCGAGAAAAACTTCTTCATTTTAGATCTGATTTGGCTCAACTCTTTCTTTAATTTCTTTTCTAAATCATCTTTTTTTTTTCAGCAATTCTTTCCGAGATGGTTTTGGAACTCCTTTATGTCGTGTTCCCGTCGTTTAGCTTCCCAACCTTCTCAATTCGCGATTGTATTGCTGCGCGATTAAATCACGCCCATCGCAATCTTGTTTGATTCCTCAGCAATCTCAAGCGCAACTTTATTGTGATTTGAATTGCCATGATCCTGTGTGCGGTTCATTCATGTGCGTAGCAATCCCATCATTTGGACTCCCAGCCTTCTCAAATTCTGTTGTATTGTCGCTAAATTCGGTCACGTTTGTTGCGACCTCGCCTGCTTCCTCAACTATCTCGATTGTGATTTTATCGCAATTTGAATCGCGTCACGACGACGACCCGGGAAACTTGTACGCCGCGACCCCATCATGAGCTCATTACGGAGGACATGTTGTGGGAAATATTCAAACTACAGCAGACTTGCCGCTTTTGAGGGGAAACAATCAAGAGAGCTCACCTGTAGCCACAATAATTATTTGTCAGATTGATAGGAAGAAGTGGATTCCATCTGCCAGGTAGCTTCTAGTGATGAAGAACGAACATTCGACGATTTGATATGAAATATCAACGCAAAAGCTAAGATTTTAGAGTAAAAATTGACTTATCTGATTTTGATTATTACATGGATCCGGACAAGTTCTTTGAGTGGTTTCAGACAGTGGACCATGTCTTTAAGTACAAGGGCGTCCCACCTAATAAAATTGTAAAACTAGCAGCCATCAAGTGAAGATGAGTGCATCTATATAGCGGAAAATTTTGAAATAATTACACCAAAGGAAAAAATAAAATCAAAATCTTTTCCAAGGTGAAGAGGGAAATATAATGGAAGTACCTACGAACCTAGTACAAATATGAAATATTCTTGAGCAAATAGTTCTCTTATTGAAGGAGTACGTAGTTGAGTTTGAGCAGTTTTTGTTGAAGTATTATCTAGTGGAGCTTGAGGGGAACACTATAGCTCGATATCTGGGATGATTGAAATCGTATGTTGGCAATGTGGTTAAATTACAACTTTATTCGATATTACTAGATGTTCAGACTTTAACCCTGAAGGAGGTGGCAACACGACTATATTAGGTCCACACCACCCTTCAAACAAAGTTTAGACATTGATCCCAACTTACCTCAATGGAGGAAAAATTATTTCAAAGTGGAGACAAACTCTCGAATTCATCTCTGGCAATAAGTGCTTCATTTGCCACGACTTTGGGCACATTACATCTGATTATTCGAACGGAAGGGTGTTATCTTTCACTCTGAGTTCAATGGAAGAGACAGGGGTGAAGACCTAGAGATGGAGAATGAAGATGAATATTGGGTGCCTGGAGATGAGGGAAAGATGATAGTAATACAACAGGTCCTTTAGACTCCCCCGCGAGAAAGCAACAGTGGTACTGTCACAACATATATTTGTATCGGATGCATCATCAAAGAAAAGGTGGGCAATTTTATTATAAATGAAAGTGATTTTGAAAATGTGACATTTACACATGATAGATAAATTGAGTCTTACTATTTATAAATATTTTTAACCATATTATTTGTCATGATTGAAGAAAGAAAATAAAATCACAATTGACAAGAGATTTTTTGTGGAATTTTCTATGGGAGATAAGTTGAAGGATCGAGTTTGGTGTGATGTCGTACCTATAGATGTATGTCACATCCTTTTGGGCTGAGCATGACAATATGAGCATTGGTGATTTTAGAAGACAATGTGCTATGGAAGAGACGTTATTTTAGGCATTGCGACCCCTCACTGGAGGAGTTTCATGATTCTCTGGCCTTTAGTTTACCCCCTAAATTGGCCATTTCTGATAGCACATGTCTTCACTCCAAATTGAAATGATAAGTTTTTCTGCAGTTTTTGGAAGGCACTATGTAGTAAGCTGAATTCAAAGTTTTAATTAAGTTCATTATTGCACCCATCGTCAGACGGTCAGATAGGAGAGATGAACCACAACAGTGTAAATCTTCTTAGGTGCTTCGTGGGAAAAATATCTGACAATGGGATCCGGGTCCTTCCAAAGAAGAAAAAGTTTCTCCTAGCTCGGGAGGGATGATGTGGAGCATCTGTTTCACAGTTTTGCCATGGTGCAATCAACCAAATGGCCCAAATTGTTCTTTTTCTCAGCGTATTTCTTACATTTTTTTATTTATTTCTTATTTTTTTCCCATTTTTTTTATTTTCTATTTTCTTATTTCTAATTAGATTATTTTCTATTAGAGAATTATTTATACGTTATTATTTCTGATTTAAGAGGACATTTGACTTTTGTATTGAGTTTAAAGAAATGGTTCTTTGTTTTATACTCTTCTGAATTGTTTTGCTCAAGTAATTTGTAGCTTCATTTTCGATTGCTGGGCCCCATTGAAATAAAGAAGGTTTTTGCTGTTGCTATTAATTTTATCTTCAGCATCTGTCTTCTAATGTGAGTAAAAATATAATTCAGTAGTAGTTTGTTGGATATAATGGCTATAGAAAGATGTTGCTGTGAAAATTTGCTGGATTGTGATTTTTTCAGTTTCAGGAGTAGTTTTCATTTTGTTCCTCTCGGGAAAAATGTCTCTTTAGTAAACTTGGGGCCTGATCAACAGCAACCTTAGTTTTCTCAAGTAGATTGTTTATGCAAGTAGATTATTATTTCCGTATTTTAATCTCTAAATTCTTCCTTTTTTTCACTTCTTTGTTTAATGCAGGAACTTGAGAATGCTCTCAGATCTTTCGAGACTGGCCAGACCCCAATTTTGGTGGCAACTGATGCTGCAGCCAGGGGGCTCGACATTCCGCATTCGGATCATGTAGTAAACTTCGACCTTCCTAGCAACATTGATGACTACGTGCGCCGGATCGGAAGAACGGGAAAGTCGGGTACGGCGACTGCCTTCTTTAACGAAAGCAATGCCTCTTTGGCCAAGCCGCTGTCTGAGCTCTTGCAGGAATCGAACCAAGAGGTACCGCCTTGGCTAGCTCAGTATGCATCTCAATCTTCTGGTGGAGGTGGCGGTCGTAGTCGGCGCACAGGAGGTGGTCGCTTTGGTGGAGGTGGTGGGGGTTATGACGGTGGAGCGTCATCTGATTATGGTATTGGTGGTGGTGTAGGCAACTTCAGGTCAGGGTTTACAAGCGATTGGGACTGATCCTTTGGTAGCATGTGTTAAAGGCTGGCGTATCTAATGTTTGGCTAAAAAATAAACGGTCACTTAAGTCTGTGATATTCCATATGAAATAGTATCAGCCAATGTCTATTTTGTTTTATAACTGGCTTTAATTTCTTGTATTGTAAGCAAGTTTGAGACTTTATTTGCTCCATCTGTGATCGATCAACTTTGACCAATTCTAAATATGCTAAATATTAAAAGTTTAAATAATTTTTTTTCATTTAATAGGTTCCATTAAATTTGATCTAAGTTTTGACTTTAGAAAATTGACTTTATATTTAACTTAAAATAAAAGGAAGCTTACTAAATTAGGTTTTGTTTGTGGCGGCTGCAGATGTTAAAAGAATCTACAGTAAAGTGAGTTATTGCAGAAGAAATGGATGTGTGAAGAGTTATGGTGGCTATCTGTGGCTTTGTTAAAAGGCGCACTAAGGACCCGTTTGGGACAGCTTATAAGTGCAGGCAGTATTTTTAAAACGCCGTCGCAAGGTTTGTTTCTTGTGTTCAAAAAATTTATAAAAAAATGTCGATTTGATTTTCTTAGTAGACGGGGCTGCCGGATCAACCCTGCAGCCTGTGTCTTCAATCCTCATCAAGTGAATTTTTCCTCCTATGCCCTTCTTCTGTCGCTCACTTGATCTCTATTGTTGTTATCGTCCCTCGCCTCCCGCAAGCTTTAATGCTTGCTTCTTACTGCCATTTTGTTTGTGAAGCCGAGGCTCGCAGATTGTAGTGCTAGTGTTACTGTTTGAGATTCCTTCGCAGTGAAATGGACAATGATGCGGCGCTCCGCTCTACTGGTGGTGGTTGACAAATGTCAGAAAGTTTCGACGTTAGTTATGTAAATTCATAAGAATTAAGTGGTGAGTACTTAAAAGCTTCTTTTTCAACTTCATATCTCAGAATTTTTAGGGTGCTTTTGAGACGGTTGTGTTCGCACGAAATCTCAATTCACAAGTTCTGTTATTTAAAAGCTTGTGTTTTAAAAGTGATTTTTCTATCTGAAAATTTTAATTTTGAAAGTGTTTTTTGTAGAAAAATATTCGAACCATATTTTCATATATTTTTATCAATCTCATATTTAACTGTATTGTATTAAACAATAAGAAATATATTATAACTATAGCAGCATTTTGGGACACTTTACCTTTCTTGCAGAAGTCAAAAAATTGTGGTGCAATTTTCAAAAATATTTATGAATATTCAAAATTTCAAACAACATAATTTTTCCATCTAAAGAGAAAATAAAGCCAAAACAAATATAAGAGGCCCAACACAACAAACACCCCCAAATAACCACCATATAGATGCCTCCAACCACAACACAGAGCACCCAAGTCCAACCAGAACCATGTCACACAATGCCACACACACACCGACAGCTAAATGCATCAGAATTATATGCTAGGCATGTAAATTTTAAGCCCCTCGTCCTTCTCATATTCACCCCAATGCATATAAGCATCAAGAAAATATAACACCGCTGCCATAGCAGCTCAACAAGCAAATCCATCACAAGATCGTGTAAAGCCTCGTGACAAACAATCTCATTCAGCTCAATTCGCTTTCACCGATTCTTCAAATTATCCAAAAATTGTAAAGTTATGTAAAGAAAGTCATTTCATCATAAAATTGCATAGAGATTATCATTTCATAAAAAAATCGCCACAACTTCCATTGAAATTACTTACAAAACACAGTAAATAGAGGTCAGAGGGAAGAGGAAGAGGTGAAAGACATCGCTAATCGCGAGATTGGAGCATTCGAGGGAGAGAAGTGATCGAGGAGTCACCTAGGGTAGAGTTAGGAGCGAAGGGCAAGCGGGTAATAAGCGCACGTAAGAACACGGGTTGCGGGGCTAATCTCGCGGCCGTGTTTATTATGAAACCCAAATACTGTTTTTGGATAAGCAGAGAAAACACACTAAACAAATACTTTGGATGGGTTTTCAAAATGCAAACACGCCAAATAAGCTGCCCCAAAAAGGCCTGAATGCTTTTTTTTTTATGAAACGACGTTCTCGCGGGTTGGAATGCAAGTGGCTCGATTCAAACAAAATTGAAAATGTGGTTCGTTTCTAAACAAAGCAGAATCGAACACTCCCTTAATTTCAATAATTAATATTTAGAAAATTGATTTTTACTTTTAATAATTTTTTTATTAAGATGATAACATCTTAAAGCAAACTAATATGAGTCCGATAGACTTGAAATATTTGAATATATAAGTCGAAGTCTCTAAGAGCAATTGAATAAATAAATAAATAAATAAATAAATAAATAAATAATCAAATACCCCACATGCACTTGAAAATAGCAATTCAAGGAGATGAAATTAATGCTCCTAAGATATTTCAATTTGATTTAATGATATGCCTTGAGTTTTGCAAGTCATTCTCACAATGTTAACGAAAAATATTACATCAAGACTCTTAACGTAGAAGTCTATTGATATACAACACGTTGAGGTGACAAAAAAATAAAAAAAAAAATCTTTTTACACAGAGAAATATTCCTCTCATGTTATTACATATTATTCATGTGTTATTATGTTTTGAAAATATCATGTTATTGCATATTATTCATGTGTTATTGTGTTTTGGGAATATTTTTGATATTATAATAACACAATAACACATCAATATCACTACATTAACATCCGAATAAGTGTTACAATGATATATCACAGAAAAACACGCATGTTTCCTTGAAATCACATGTCCGCATATCAGTGGACTCTGAACGTAGCTCTACGTTGTCCTGATGTAATATTTTTCTCAATGTTTAGGAGTGTAGGCCAAACTTAACTCTTGTTTGCCTTGTCAAAAAATACAGTTGTTCGTGTTCAGTTCATTAATATATCGAAGGTTGTTAGTGTTGAATTTGTGTTCTTAGCGAGCCAAACACGAGCTGTTCGCAAACAACGAGCCTTTTTAATATCTCTAATTTATTTATATAAAAATTAATATATTTTTATTCTATTTTTTTAATTAATCATTTCAAGCAATTATAATTCGTTGTAGCATTTTAGTCAATTAAATCATTTAAAAATAATATGTAATATATATATATATATATATATATAATTTTATTTAATTATTTCAAGAAGAGCCAACCACTAACGAACATGTCGTTGCTAGCATTCAGCTCATTTGCTAGAACATATTGAACACGAGCTACAAAACGAACCGTTTCGACACGCCTAATAATGTTCATTTCATAGATTTATAAATAGGATATGTTTCTTAAAACTATTCATTGAGAAAAAAAAATTACAAAAGTAACACAAATATCAAAATGAATAAATTAATAATTAAATTTTTTTCTCCGAAATTTTCTACGGCCAAAATGCAGCGTGTATGGGCTCCTCAAATCAACGGTCCAAAATTCAACAACTTAAAAGGGGTATTTTAGTCATTAAGACATTACAACATCGAGTTAGGGTTTATCACCGGATTCTTCTCCATCGATACTGGCGGCTATAAGAACTGAGGTTTGAGATTCGGAGAAAGCTTTTCTTCAGTTGACAGGAGGGAAGAACGAGAACGAAGAGGTGAGGAGAGCCGTTGACGGGCGGCGTTCTTTTGGTGAGTTTATTCGTGCTACTATGATTTCTCCACTTATCCGATCTTTCTCTTATTTTTGTTTGTTTTTTTTTTTTTTTTTTCTTTTGATTCAACCGATTAGGAGATTCGTCTTTTTAGATTTACCTGCAGTATTAGTAGATCTGGTAATCCTATAGTTTACGGCTGTTTGAAGTTTGGTGCTACTTGGATTGAATAATTTTGATGATCCAGGCTTTTCTTTTTGTTAACTTGTTTTGTTTCTTATAAATCTGAAGTCTTATTTAGTTTTGGGATGTTCTGGATGTTTTTTTTTGTGATTCATTTTACGTTTTCTGCCGAAACCCTTGATTGGCTCAAGTTCAGCGTGGTAAGAGCCGCGCCCTCTTCTAGTTTTTACGTAGTTAGGTTTTTTCTGTCGTCTTAGAAACAAACACAGATTTCTGATTCAATCCTAGGTTTACTCTTCTTCTACCTTTTTTTTTTTTTTGTATTTTTCGTACTGAGTGGACTCATTTTCCTTTTTTTTTTTTTTTGTATTTTTCGTACTGAGTGGACTCATGTAGGATCTCGACTCATGATAATTAATGTTATGTACACTATATTTTCTCGTTTTTCTTCTTTAATTTGTGAAGTTATTTTATTTTATTCCGAAATAGTTGATCTATTTAGATTCTTTGGATTTCATTGAACGCTGAGCGGCTTTTGGACGAGATAGGTCATGTGTTCGTTTTTTGTTTTTGGTGTTTGGTTGATTCCACAATTAATAATGTGAATCTGTTTTTGTTGGTCCTTTAGCGTCTTTGTAATTGATTATTTTTTATTAGCAATGTTGGATCAAATTTTCTTTTCTTTTTTTAATTATTTTGGGTGTATTTCGATCTTCTGCTTTTCAGGAAAAGAAACTTTTACTGTCCTACCGACTGCAAAATCCTGCTTCAAAATGCAGAATGAAGAGGGTCAACTTGTGGATCTTTACATTCCCAGGAAATGGTATCTTTTATTCTATCCAATTTTTGGTGCCTGATCTCTGTTTGTTTTTATATATTACCGTGATTTTAAATTTTACTTCTACTGGTCTTTGGTGTCTGATATTTTTTTTGAAATCCTTCTGCAGCTCGGCAACAAACCAATTAATTAACGCCAAGGATCACGCAGCAGTCCAGATTAACATTGGTCATTTGGACGAGCACGGAGTTTATACTAGGACCTTTTCCACTTTCGCGCTTTCTGGATTCATCCGAGCTCAGGTTGGTGAACTTCCTTTTAATTTCCCTTTAATCGCTTTTAACTGAACTGCAGTTTATAACTTCTTACTGCTGTCAATTCTTTATTGTGGTTTAGGCCCCTTGTAAGTTGTAATTGTAATTTTACTAGTTTTTAGTGTATTTAATTCTTATTTAACTTTTGGGGCATTTACATGCATACCACCCCAATGCCATTGTATTACCTATCTAAGAACATTTTTTTTTAACATTTATGCCACACAAATCACTTATAGGTTGTTTGGTTTGTTGAAAAAGTATTGTCGTATAAGCTGAACGCAATGCAGCAGTAATGTTTTATATTTGGAATAGTTTTAAGTTATTTGGTTCACCGTAAATAAACGTACAACTTTATAATTTTTTTGTTTGTTTTGAAATAGAATAAGAATAATGTATTTCATAGTTTTTGAGATGTTGTATAACTTATTGGCGATTATGGTGGAAGGTGGAGGCTTATGGTGTTGGCAATGGCAACAACTCGTAGTAGTGGCCAGAGGTGGTGGCAATCGACAACGGTTGCCAGAGTTAGTGGCAACCGATGACAGTGACCAAAGTTGGTGGTACTCAATGATGGTTGTTGCCGGTGATGGAGACCGGTGGCAGTGGCCAAAGATGGTGGCGATCGGCGATATTGGCCGGAGTTGGTGGCGAATAGCTATGTCTATGGTTGATGGTGGTGGCTAATGCAGCCGATGGCAACACTACATAAGGCCGTTTTTTAGGAATTCGATTAAATCTATTGGATTTCAAATATAAATAAAATGAACTAAAAAATGAATTCAATTCATTCATATTTTACACTAATATTTTATACTAGATTTAATTGTCATCGTACCAAACGCCTGAAACCTAAAGTGTCCTATAAAATGAATGGATTCCTTTTACCGCCACCCCAACAAACCGTTAAACTTTCAAAAAGTGAGGTAAACCTTTTTATGCATAGGTACGATGACATATTTATAAACTGAAGTGTTGGTGTTGTATATGGAAATAAGAATTGAGCGGTACTTTTGTAAAAATTCCTTGCTGGGCATAAAATATTCGAAAGTTGATGGTGTAAACTGTTGTCTTATTACTGGAAGGGATTGATTGGAGATTACATAAATCCATTTAGACAATGCTTCATATGCTTCATTGCTTTGCTTAATTTTGTTTCATGCTTTAACCGTTGTACATAGATGCCTTAGGCTTTTGAAATCTTATGCCGTTCTGTATGTTCCTTTTCATATATACCCTTAATAAATGCATTTGGCCAATACAGGGCAGAAAAAAATACATATGCTCAAATTTATTGAGAGACTAAATGCATATGAGATACTGTTGTTTGATTTCTTTCAATTAATTTTTAAGGTAAAGTTGAAAGCCATTTGATTTTTAAAAGTTTTTTTTTTTTTTTGCATTGATTGGGTTTCAGTTAATTTTAAGCATTGTTTTACTTGGTAATGTTTTATTGGCATATTTACCTACATGCCACATAATTTTTGTTTATTTATATCTATCATTTAAGCCTCATAAATAGAGTTATGCAAAGAAAATTTTTAAGTGTAATATAAAATTTTGGGTGCTAGATATGTAAATACATAAGAATCATATGGTATGCATGTAAGTTTCCCTTTTTAATAAAAGTATTTACTAACAATAACAACAACAACGACAACAACAACAACAACAACAACAAAACCTTTATCCCACTAAGTGAGGTCGGCTACATGAATTCTTTTTCTTCGTTGCGTTCTATTTAGTGTCATATTTTAAGATCATTTTTTATACAATATGCCCAAATCTTCCCAGGTCTACCTCTGTTTTTCTTAACATAAGTCGAATCTAAAACATCTACTCTTCTATTCAGATCATCGGTTGGTCGATGTTTAATGTGACCAAACCATCTAAGACGATTTTCTCTAATTTTGTTCGTCACTGGGGCTACACCAACCCTATCACGTACATAATCATTTCACATTTTGTCTCTAAGTGTAAAGCCACTCATCTACCTAATCATTTTCATCTTGGCAACACTTAACTTAGTATTATGCTTCTCTTTTAGAGGCCAACGTGCAACATCGTAGAGCGTTGCAGGTCTCACCACCCTCTTATAAAATTTTCCTTTCAGTTTAAGTGGTATTTTTTTTAATCACACAAAAGGCCCGAAGCACTCCTCCACTTCAACCAACCAACTTGAATTTTACTATTAACTCCATCTATAGAACCATCACTCTGAACAACAAACCCGAGATATATAAATCGTTCACACTTTTTAATAATTTGATCACCCAAAGTTACACTTATGTCACTAGAACTACTACTACTAAAATCATATTATATTTATTCAATTTTAGTTCTACTCAAATGAAGGCCTTTAGGCTTCAATGTAGACCTTTATAATTCAAGTTTTTCCTGGGCTTTTTCTTTCGTCTTATCCACGAAAATGATATTATCAGCAAAAAACATACACCAAGGTACATCTTTCTGTAAATGTCCAGTAATCCAGTAAGACCATCCATAACTAAAGCAAAAAGATATGGGCTTGAAGCCAATCTCTGATGTAATCCAATAGAAATAGGAAAATATTTGGTTAATCCTCCTTCAATTAGAACACAAGTAACAACTCTAGCATACATATCTTTAATGACTTGAACATAAGTCTTATCAACAACTTTCTTCTCAAGAACTCTCCAAAAGATATCTCTTGGATCCTTATTGTAAGTTTTTTCTGAATCAATAAAAATCAAATGTAGATCTTGTTATTATCTATGAACTTCTCCATCAAACCTCTTAATAAATGTATAGCCTCCACAGTAGACCTGTCCGACATAAATCCAAATTAATTATGAGAAATCTTTGTAATTTGTCTTAATCTATGCTCAATTACCCTCTCCCATAATTTTAAAGTATGACACATTGACTTTATTCCTTTATAATTGGCATCTTTTTTAGTTTTTAAAATAATATTAAAGAGTTTAGTAAGCCAAGAAACTCCCAAATCTCCTAAATATTTCAACTTTAATTGGGATATCATCAGGTTCTACCGACTTTCTACCTTTTGTTTTTTTAAAGCCTCATCAACTCCTTTTTTACTAATGAGACGGTAAAAACGAAACGTTCTTTTATTGTTAACGATATTAAGATCACTATGGTCGGTCGTATTTTCAGAAACTTATTAAAAAAATTATCAAAATAACTCACCCATCTATGTTTAATATCTTTTTCTAAAAAAAACACTTTTTGATTTTCATCTTTAACACACTTTACTTGAGTTAAATCTTTATTTTTCTCATCTCTTTGTTTGACTAGTTTATACATATATTTTTCACTAAAAGCAGAATTTTTAGCGTCGCAGATTGTTTTTTAGAGTCTGCGGGCTGTTTGATATTTTTTCAGTTCTCTAAGCTTTTATATTTAAACCAGTTTTTATAGCTTAATTTCTTTTATTTAATCTTTTATTGCACATTATTATTCCAAAACAAACTATTTTTATTTATAAAAAATTTTTCCTTTTGATTCTCTAAGTACATCTTTTGTTACATGTTTATTATTATTTGTTACTTATCTCACATAACATTCGTTTCTTCATGAACATTCCAAATTTTGAAATCTTGAATTTTACTCATAAAAATAATTTTATTTGTCTTTTAAGTTTCCCCATCTAATTCTACGATGATGAGTCCTGGTATTTTTTATTTTACAACTCTTCATATTAAAATTTAGAACTAATAATCGATGTTGGGTACTTGAATCCTCACTTGAAATGACCTTAAAACTTTTACAATCTCGACAATCTCCTCTTCTCATAAAAAAATACTCAATTTGTGTTTTATTAGATTCATTCTTATAAGTAATAAGATGCTCATCTTTTTTTTTAAATAAAGTATTAGTAATAATAAAATCATACGCTAAAACAAAATCTAAAACGACTCTACCTTATTCATCAGACACTCCAAAACTGTAGCCACCATGAATATTTCTGAAATCTTCAACCACTCTATCGACTTGTGTATTTAAATCTCCAATAAAAATTCTTTCTTCAAGTGGTATCATTTGTATTAAGTCTTCTAAGTTGTTTCAGAATTTTTTTTTAAACCCTATATCTAAACTTATTAGAGGAGCATAAACACTTATAATATTAAAAATCTTAGTATCAATGATAATCTTAAGGACTATAATTTTATCTCTAACTCAATTAATTTTTACAACGTAATTTTTCAAACTTTTATCTATAATAACACCTACACCATTTTTAGTGCTACTTTTACCAGAATACCAAAGCTAAAAATCTAAGTTATCGATCTCCTTAGCCTATCTCCAACCCATTTTGTTTCTTGAATACATAAGATATTAATCATTTTATGAATAATAATATCAGCTAATTCAATTAATTTATCATTGAGAGTACTTATTTTCTAAGATCTTATCATAATGTTAGTTCTATTAGTTTTATGGACTAACTTCTTTACCACATCCGTTCTTAATGTGAAAACCTTGTTTATTTGACACTATACCTGGGCGTTGGTATATTGACTCTTGCACACTTTTCACTATATTCATGTCATACAACACGTCGCTTTTAGTGGACGCCCTAGCACTTACACAATGATCAAAAGAATTCATGTCATGATTTTTTCGACAAGTTTAACACTGTCTGTCGACTACTTAACGCAACCCTCCACTTTTCACATCCAAGCTTGGGACCGGCAATGACACTGTTTTGCAAGTCTAACCACCATCTTATAAAATTTTCTTTTCAATCAAAGCGGCACTTCTCTATCACACAATAGGTTGAAGCATTCCTTCACTTCAACCAATCAACTTGAATTCTACTAATAACATCCTCATCAATATCATCATCATTTTGAACAATAGACCCGAGATAAGAAATATTTACATAGATATAACAAAATTTTTATGTATTTATCTATCTCACACTTAAATTTTCACGACCCGACATAGGAGTTTGAAATTAACAAGGCGTAAACTAACAGTCGGTCAAAGGAAAATTGTCAAACAGTTTCTTTTCATAATTAAATATAATCCAAGACACAAAAGAATTATGTTATTTCATAAAATCTTAATTTAAAATAATTTATTTATATTCAAATTTTACAAATAACAAAATGTAAATCTGAAATGTGATAGCTATCAGTTTGAGCTTTTCGGTGTTTCTACACTCTCTGTGATTCATTTATACTATAATAGAACTTCTTCGAAATTGTGTTTGAGTTAAACTATTCGGTGGGTAAAATATTTGTAAATTATAGTGATTGTCGTTTTTAAAATATTTTTATAAAAATACAGCAAGCAGTAATGATACTTTGAGCAGGAAAATAATAACAATAAAGAAAAATATTTTCTGATTATTTTTATTCATTTTAATTATAACTTCTTTCATTCGGAGTTACCTGTTTAAATTCATACTATGAGTATAAATTTTTTTCAACCCACCATAAAGTTTGACATCTATTTTCATTTCAATCTCAATTTAGCATGGACAATTACATTGCAACCCTTTTCAGTATTTTAGGTGTGACCTCTTGTGTCCATGTTTAATCTTATTTTATTTATTTCTTCTATTTAAGATATGGAAAATATAAACTTTTACATTTTAGAAGAAATACTGGAAGCAGTAAAAAGAGTTGCTTTTGTTTTCTTAAATAAATGAAGTTATTGTAAAAAAAAAAAAAAACATATTTATTCACCTGTACAGGAAGTTGTAGTTTGCTAAACTAGTGTATATCAATATTAATCAAATTTAAATTGTTGTTGTAAGCGTCCTTAAATAATAGATTGATCCTAGGAAAATGACAATAAACTATAGTCTGTCCGGGTTATAATTTGTTGAACGAGTTTATATCAATAATAATCAAATTTAAATTATTATAGATGTACTTAAAGAATAGATTGATCCAAGGAAAATAACCATAAACTATAGTCTGTACAGGTTTGCAAATATGTTTTTTGTTTTATAATAATTATATTTATTTATGAAGATGATACAATTTTTTAATGTTTTTAGTATTTCTTTTAAAATGTAAAATTTCATGTTTCTCAAATATGAAACAAAACGATACAATTTCATGTTTTAAAACATGAAAATTTCATGTTTCTCAAATTTCCTGTTAGATAGTTTTTGCTTTCCGATGGTCAGTCAGTGCACTTCTTGGTAATTTGAAGCTTTTTGGCTAATTCGTGGCATAAAGTTTCTTATTTGCACGCATAGCACTTAGATTTTGGGGCATTTACATAAATAGCACTCAATTCTTTTGTATTCACATATCTCAACCCCAAATCTTCATATTTATCCACAATCCACTCATTTCTTTCCTATCACATCAAATCTATTACAAATTATTTTTGTATACAACTCCCTTTACATGCATGGGTAAAGTGGTTTGCAGACAAATATCAAAGTTTTGATGGGAGATAGATAAATACATAAGAATTTGTTGTTATGTATGTGAGTTTCCCTTAAATTTTAATATCACATAAAAAAATAGCAATATTATGACTTTTCAATATGTTTGTGATGTAATTTCAGGAATATCTCCATGAAGTATCTGTGTTTTTTCTTTGTAGGGAGATGCGGACAGTGCTCTTGATAGGCTGTGGCAGAAAAAGAAGGCTGAAGTTCGTCAGCAGTAGAGCGGGCAAGTAATCAGTAGTAATGGCTGCTGGCTTTTGGGTGTGTTTCTGCTATTTTGTTCTCTTTAGAACCCGTTTTATGATTTAAATATTAATGATTGCGCAGCGGTTGTTCTTTTGATCGTTTTTGTTCCCATTCTGAAATTTCGATGCTTCCTGCTTTTTTTGTTTTAGGACTGTGACAATAAATTATTTCGAGACAATTTTTTTATAATCTCTTCTTAGCACTTAATATATCACTACTTTTTAATGTTTTCTTTTTGAGCCTTGCAATGCTTCACTTTCAGCTATATTGATAGAATCGGATGGGGTATGTATGTAAATGCCCCAATTTTTTAACGTGGGATTCTCCAATCCTACATTTTTCGTTATAATTTTTCATTTAACTTCAACTATTTTTCATTTATTTTTTTAATAATATTTGCGTTGTGTCATTTATCTTGTACTTTTTTTTTTTGCTGATTCAATCCATAACTCTATTTATATTAATTGATTTTTCAACTAAATGATTACCATTTTTAAAAGGTTCAATTCACAACTACATAAAGATCACGCCGAAACTTGCTATTTACAAATGGACCCCTTTCGCCCATTATTAAAGCTTACTCAAAATATCTAAAACAATCCAATCCAATGTAAAATCCTACCCCTAATTTTCATTTCTGTCAACGTCTCCATATTTATTTCGGTGGTTACTGTGTAAATATCAGCGTGCTGGGTGGGCTGCAGGTAGTATTCCCTTATTAGAAAATAGTGACTTATTCGCTTTCTAATGATGCTTTGCTCAGCATTAAATTTAGTTTCTCTTAAAAAAAATGTTCTATATATATTTAATTAGACACGGAATCAATAAATTTTATTTATGAAATGAGTGTTGGAAGTATTTTTTGAAATTTAATTAAGAGTCGATTTCTTTGGACTAAGCCTTATATAAATTAATGCGTTCGATTGACAAGTAGAAAACAAGTTGATTCAAATTAAGAAATATATGAATCTCAACATCTCTTAAAATCAAAGGATTAAAAGAATCAAATTTAAATAGTTATATTTATATAAACTTGTTCAATATTTACAAATAATCAATCAATACTTTATAATGTAATAACCATAAATTTTCATTATTTATCATATTTAAATTTAAATAATTTTCTATTTAATAAAAAACATATTACAATATTCTATTAAGATAACATTATGCAACATCATACTCAAAAGTAGGGGTGTAAACGAGCCGAACATGAACTGAGCATGGCTCGCTCGTTTGCTCAAAAGTGTGTTCGTGTTCGGCTCGTTTGCTTAACAAGCTGAACACAAGCTATTCACGAACAAATAGTCATTTTAACAACCTTAATCATGTAGTCATAAGACAATAAAGATTTAAGCAAGATTTAAAAATTATTATTTATATTAAAACTTCTTTTGAATCTAATTTAATAATTTTTATTCTATTTTTTTAATCAATATTTTAATTGATTATAAATCTTTATAGTCTTGTAGTCAATTAAATGCTACTATATATATATATATATATATATATATATATATATATATATATATATATATATATATATATATATATATATATATATATAAACTTGATGAATAGTATTTCGAGCTAAAACGAGCCAAACATGAACAAACACATCTTAATTCGTGTTCGGCTCCTTAACTTATCGAACGAAATTAACGAGCCGAACGAAGTTTCTTTACGAGCCGAACACGAGCCGTGTTGACAGCCCTACTCAAAAGCTAAACTCCGCCCCCTTTGAACAAAATAGATTAAATTCACACATCACAGCCACGACAGCAAGCTGAAAATGACACGTACGATTATTAGAACTCACAAAGACAATTTCTGAAATGATACGAGAGACGCTTATTTAGAACATAAATAGACTGAATCCCTTTCCCTCTTCATGTTTATTGGCAAACGATAAGGCTCTGAATGAAACCACACCGACAACTTTGGCCGTCCCTCGCCGCATGTCTAATCTTCAAACCTGCAAAATAATAAAATTTAATCAGATTTAGTTAGAATTGATGACTGTTAACTGAATAGATAATTAATGATTAATTAATATATATCAAACTATTGCTTCACATTTAATTGGTTCATTAAATTCATAATTAATTATTAACTAGCTTCATAATTAACTAATTAAAGATTAATCATGTTTATCATCTACGATTCAATCAAAGATTTGCTAAATCTTAATTTATAAAATTTAATAAATCCTAGAACCTTAGAATTTGTGGTCGAGCTTCTTCTTATATTTATCTACCACCCAAGACCTATGTAATATATCAAACTCCTGAAATTTACATTTTACATTTATAACACTCAAATTTTTCATATCACATCAAAAATATTAGTTTATTTTTTTAAGAAAATTAAAATACACTTTTTTCAAACATAAGCAGCTCGTGCTCGGCTCGTTTATATTTCGAGCTCAAAAAGTGTGTTCGTATTCAGTTCGTTTGTTTAGCGATAAAAAAAAAGAGTCGTTTTGACAACCCTAATCACGTAGCCATAAGATATTAATGATTTGGGCAAAATTTAAAAATCATTTGAGTCTAAATTAATAATTTTTATTCTATTTTCTTTATTAACACTTTTAATTGATTATAAATCTTTTTAGTCTTATAGTAAATTAAATTTTTTAAAAATACTATTTATCAAAGATATATATATAATTGATTAGTACTGTTTCGAGCCAAAACGAGCCGAACACGAACGAACAAATATTTGTTCGTGTTGTTCGTGTTCGACTCGTTAACTTAGCGAACGAGCCGAATACGAGTTATTCGCGAACAACGAGCCATTGTGACAGCCCTAGTTGAAATGTCTGTAAAAATTGAAATTTAAGTTTTAGATGTGTAAATACATCTAAATTGAGTTGAAACTATGTAAATCTTCAGATTTTGTTTTAAATAAATCAAAAATACCGCCCAATTCTCATGTATTTATATATATCTAACACTTAAATTTTATTTTTTACATTCATACAACACAAGTTCTTTGTACATATAAAGCGATCCCTCAAACCAACACTATGTTCTCAGGTCCCGAAACAATTAGAATTAAGAGCTCAGGAAAAAAATACCTCAGAGGTAGCCAGGGCTTGCTCTGCAACCAGCCCCTCTATTCCAGGATACGATCCCTTCCCCGCTATGCAATGCGGAATCGTCGCGAATAAGGAAAACGGGAGCACTTCGGATAAGAACGCAGACTGGAAATCCAGCTTTTGATAATCGGGATGTGCGACGATTCCAGTGATTGGAAGCCAGCCGATAAACTTGAAGACCTTGATGCCCTCGAGATCGGAGATCTGGCCATAGGAAAGCTTGCCCTTCACTTTTTTGTCGTAGAGGACAATTTCGATGAACTTAACGTAGCACTTAGAAGAGAGATGCACTTCGAATTCTCCATTGCCGCCGAGCGAGTAGCTTATAACGGAGTCGGGGAGGAGACCCGGCGGGAGGCCGTACTTGGAGAGCTCTTCGTGGACTGTAGAGGTGGCGGCCGATGCGGCGGCGAGGAGAAGGGATGCGGTTGCTGCTAAGAGGAGCTTGCAGATCGCCATTCTCTCTCTAATTTTTAATGCTGTGGGAGGAAATGGTCGGGGAGAGTAGTATTATAGCGGGGAAGAAGAAGTTGAACACCAGGTTGGTGGGAACCACCACGTTCGACGTGTACGGTTAAAAAAGAAAACATAAAAGCCTATGTATTATTGAGGTTTGTGTTATTTGATTTCTCTTGGCAATTCATCTGCAGATCTTTTATTTCTAGATTTACTGCAGCAACAGTCATAAGATTAAACAATAGTAGTGCTCTTGGTTGTTATCATTTTATGGAAAGTCGGTTTGAATAAACTTTCTCCCACCCTTTTCCCAAAATATTGTAAAAGGAACTACAGCTGATTACATGCTAAATCAAGCCAGGCTACTTGTTTGTGTTGTCAATTGTCCATCTCCCTACCTCACCTATATAGACTCAAGCTTGAGCTTAGTACTTGCACAGACATACCCTCATGCACTGTCGCACAATACAATAAATTAAAACAATTAAATTGAATGCTGGATCTATAATTTATACATGGTTTTTTGTTTCTTGCATGAATTATTGAATGCTGGATTCTTTGTTCTAATCGTTATTGTGCATATTGTTCATAGTTGCGGGAGTTAGAGAGGGGTGTTGCTGTACTTGTTGCAACACCTGGCCGATTGGTTGATCTGCTTGAAAGGGCTAGAGTGTCATTATCAATGATCAGGTATTTAGCGCTAGATGAAGCTGATAGAATGCTTGATATGGGGTTTGAGCCACAAATCAGAAAGATTGTGGAGCAGATGGACATGCCTCCACCAGGTCAAAGGCAGACTATGCTTTTCAGTCCCACTTTTCCCAGAGAGATTCAGGTTGATTTATTAATTGTTCATTTAACATTGTCAGTCATAATGGGCGTTGATTGCATTTATGCTTCTTATATGTATCTTTATTGGCATGCTATTGGGTTGCTTCACATATATCACTGGTTTGAATTCAGTTAAAATAAGCACGGCCTACCATTGAGTTCTAGAGTCAAGTTGATTAATGAGTTTGCAATTTTATGCATTGGTGAGCTTAATGACTTCTTTCACTAATATATAGTTTCTCCAATCGGCCCATTTCAATGTATACAGTTTGCATTGTTCAGAAGTTCTTAATTAGCGTCTGTTAGCTATTTAATTTTTTTTCACCGTTTCAGCAGTTATTTTTAGTGCTGATGCACTTTATGAAGAAATTTGTGCTTATTATGTTTTCGATGTTGGCTTAAGGACCGATAAAGATTGTTTTAACTATCACATGTTAAACTGTGAGCTATTTAAAATTGGTCACCAATGATTTTGGCCTTGTTTTTTTCCTTACTTCTTTCTGTTTCAGAGAAAGTCATTCATTCGTTTGTTAACTTCTTTGGTTATGCTTTTTTAAAAAAATGCTTTTAATAAAACTTCATTTATTCATCAATATTTCAGAACGTTATTTTTATTGAACTTTAAAAAGCTGCTTTTCTTAAAACTTGTTTTTTTAAAAAAAATTTATAAAAAAAGGCATAAAGATATAATGCTTTAGTGAGAGTTTTTATCGTCTATTTTGTTCTCCATTGAAATTGCTTGGCAATAATTGTTGGTTATGCTTGATTGGTCAGATTGCATACATTTTCTTTCCTAGTAAGTTGGTAGCTATTAATTTTTTTATTTTATTTTATGATTTTTGTTTGGTTGAGTATGATGATCTATATAACCTTTTTGGTTTTCCACTTTGCTATCGTTGCTCAAGTAGAAGATTAAAAAGGGGAAATTATCCCAAATGGTTCATTTCAAGTAGTAGGCTTAAGGGTCTGTTTGAGACAACTACAGCTTATTGACTAATCTGCTGATAAGCAGCTTACCCGGATAAGTTGCTTTGAGCTGTTTGAAAACAATTGATTTGCAACTGTTTCTAAATAATTGACCATTCTGTCCCTGTTAAGTAATATTTTTTGCAACAAAACTGTTTATGGTATTAAGAATAATGTATTTTCAATCAAGGGTTGCTTCGATTGCGGCAATGACATCAATTTGGCTTTAATGATAGAAGAGCATTGATGTGTGATTTGATCATGTATAATTATGTTGTGAAACCATCATTTAGTAGTATAATACGGGATCTACTAGTTTACTATGGCCAACATTCTCTATTGTTTCATAACTCATGACAAGAATCAAGGTTCATTGCGTGTGTTAGTTGGGCGATATATATAGTAGAGCAAATTGCAGAGGCTAAGGTTTGGTCAATGAGAAATCAGATGGGGTTGATGAAGAGGCCATTCCATAGTAAATAACTGCCTTTTTTTCTCTTCAAACACCTAATTTTAACAGCCAATAGAGAGCCAGTGATTTTCAACATAAAAAAAGCACCACCACCTTATCAATAAAAAAGACACCTTCACATATCCTAAGGAATCCAATACATCCATGCTGATCCAACATAAAATCATAAAGTTTCAATTTAACAACTGAACCGTATAAATTTAGCGTCTAAAACAAAATCAAGTTAAAACACCCTGCAAAATCCATAACTTAACAAACCATTTTAAACTAATAAGTTTAAAAATACGGAGACCCAATTCGAAACCTAAAATTAAAGCGCCAATCAACATCATAATCCAGATAAACACCGACCATGATTCACCAGAATCCAGAGAAAAAAAAAATTCAAAATTAAACCTCTAACAGATTGATAAAAAAAACAACAAGATAATGAAGATCCAAAAATTCCATATCTCGAATCTAAATTAAATCCTCCCGCATCGAACAAGAAGTAGCGAAGGATAAGCTATGGTGAGAGAGAGAGAGAGATAGAGAACTTGAGGATCGCCGTAAATCCGGAGGAGGAAAGGGAGCCAAAGCTTCTTGTGTGCATGCTCTGGGCGAGCCGAAATCGGAGAGGGAGACGAGAGAGCTCGCGCGTTTCCGAATCCGCCGATCGAACGTGAAAAACAAACAAGGTGAATACTATCTATTCCTACTTCTTCTGCACAAGATCTTTGTATTTGCTGAGTACTTGTATTTGGATTTGACTGTTTGCTTAAAAAAATATCTACATAAGCATATTTTTTTTATAAAACATTCATTCATGCATGCATTTTTGTATCTACATACATGTGATGGGTTCCTGTGCAACCAATCAAACGTATTGATGTTCCTTTTTTTTTTTTTATGTTCCTTCATATATATGACAATACTTTGTTTTGTGACCACCATCAAATTTTTTTTTTGAAATTTTTTTATTAATAGTATTGGTATTATTCGAGGCATTCTGTTATTTTTTATTGTTGTTATTTTGGGTTTCTGGCTCAGATAAGAAAATTTTGATTGTTGATACAATGATGATTTGCTGTTAAATCTAACCTTCAAACTAATGAAAGGAATTTGGATTTTTATATAGCTGACCACAAATAGTTAGGACTAGGCTGAAGATGATGATGTTGAAATATAAACTTGTTTTTATTTGTTTAAATAAAGCTTAATTTCTAGAAGCTTATTCTAGAATATGTGGTAGGTATGAAATTATTGTGTAGTAGGTGTGGTAGGTGTGATAGGTGTTGAATTATTGTGTGGTAGGTGTGGAATTGTTTGTAACCATTGGATTGTAATTGTGGTGGCACAATCCTAGTCATTAATTTAGGAGGTGCCACTAGTATAAATAGGGGTGGAGTGTTTGAGTTTGTATCAAGCCAAGTAAAGATGTTAAATAAGAGTGAAGCTTCTTCCATAAGTTGTTTGTTTTTAGCCTTTGTCATTTCCTAAAAGCTTTCCCATTCCAACAGATGAATGATTAACTTTTAGCAGAAGGATGAGAAGTTTATTTTGTTTCGGTGCTATTATTGGGGCATTTACACACAGCCTGCAATTCTAATGTATTTATATATCAGATACCTAAACTTTCATATTTAGACGCATAGCTTTATTATCACATCAAAAAGTGCACTATTACTAAAAGTGAAATACACCTTTTCATGCATAGGTTTAAAACACCAAAGTGATGTATGTAAATCTGAAAGTTTAGACGTGGCATGTAAATACATAAGAATTGTGTGCTTGATATGTAAATTTCCCTTTATTAAATTGGTGTGTTAACATCTTTCCTGTTGTCATGTGGACAGCTGATAGTTATGTGCTAGAACTTTTATCTGCCTTGATACGTTTATGACTTTGCTGTAGAGACTGGATGCTGATTTTCTTTCCAAATACATCTTCCTCGCTGTGGGAAGGGTTGGTTCCAGCACTGATTTGATCGTCTAGAGAGTGGAATTTGTTCAAGAAACCGAGAAAAGAAGCCATCTTATGGATCTTCTTCACGCCCAAAGAGCAAACGGAGTGCAAGGGAAGGTGATATCTCTGTATTTATTTTCCTGCTATGTATGCTATTGAATCTTACGGATAATTTATCTTCTAGTTTCATTTACCCTTTGTTAAGTTCTTCTTTGTTGCTCATACGAACTTTTATTTCATGTTTATTTTGAATTTTTCCTATATTTTATCATAACTTGTTTTTAATTTTACATCTGTTTTAACTGCGGCAGCAAGCATTGACTCTAGTTTTTGTGGAGACAAAGAAAGGAGCTGATTCCTTGGAACACTGGTTATGTATGAATGGATTTCCTGCGACTTCTATTCATGGAGATAGAGCACAGCAAGTAAGATATCTGTTCCTGTTGTTGTTGTCGGCCATCTGCTTAGCAGTTCGTTTGATGAAGTTTGATGCATCTAAATTCCTTCATATATGCTTTTATTCTTGTTTGGTGGGGTATGGATGATTCAACCTTCAAGAGATCTGTTAGTGGGTGTATTCTCTTGTGATTCTTTTTTGTCACTTAGGAGAAAAGGAATTTGATACGATTCAAGCAATCCACAAAAAGTAGGGCAAATGAATATTTTGTTGCAAGAACATCAAATGACATGAATATATAAGATAATCACCTGCAATTTGAGAGGTAGGAAATCTCTCCCAAATCCTAACCCTAAGGCTCAACACAACAATCTTTTGCATAACCTTAACCCTAAATATATTAGACGTTTTATACTAAACAATAATAAATAATTAAAGACTAAGTTGTTCTGAGGCATTGGCGTAACAATACTCCCATCCCAAAAATACACTTGTCGTCAAGGTGGAAGAGAGAAAATTGTTAGTGGATCCAATCATATGGCTCCCCACATAACAACGCACCTCTCCCAAAAATACACCCTCATTTTCTTCGGTTTTATCTGAAACTGTTGGTATCCTGAATTCAAATTAGTTTGGGAGAAAAATGTAGCCCCAAACTACTCATTCAGTACCTCATCGATCATTGGAATCTCTACGAAGTCTCTATTATGTGTCTCTTCCTTGCGATGCAATTCAATCAAGTATCCCAACCTCGTGTTTTGAATTGAACTCACCATAATCTTGAACATTACTGAAGTTTTACACAAATTATAATCACCGTAAAAAACCACCATCTTAGTCCCCCTCCTAAATACTCCGCAGTGTTAGATTCAAACACTTACAAACTACCATGCTCATCTCAATTTGTCTCATTCCCATTATTACCCTTGAATCGTCTTCCTCACAGAAGACTGCCACGGCAAAGGGCACTGACGTGGTTGGTGATCCATGCCACAATCCTTTTCGTCGATCTTTTCTGGCCCCGAATTGCAGGTTATCTCGTTTCTCCTGCTGCCACTCATTTCAAACCTCTATGTTGCGTCATTACCTTGAGATGTTACCACTCGAATCTGTTCCCTACTTCTCTTAATTTTGTGTGCTTTAGTTCGTTCCAGCCGTTCGGATTTCATGTGATTTCTTCCAAGTGTGGTCGTTCGAATCTGCTCCCAACTCTTTTACTAGATTTTGGCTACTTTCGTTTGTTCCAACCATCTGGTGTCGTGCCATTCCTTCCAAGTGCTGCCTCTCATGTCCGCTCTTATTCCTTTGCTTAATTGTGCGGCTCTAGATCAGCCTAAGGCGACGATGTTGCCCTGATGTTGCATAATTTCTTCAGATTGTTGTTGCTCGAGTCTAATTCCTATGCCCTAGCTCGATCCTGCAGTGGGCAATGGTCCATTTGCGTATAACTCCATGAACTTCATCATTTCTTCCATAACCATGAATCTCCTTTCCATGGACGAGCTACCTCTCGATAGCTGAGAAACGCTCCTTTCCAGATCTTTTTTAGTTCAACTCTTTCTCTAATTTCTTCTCCAAATCATCCTTTTTTGTCGTAATTACTCCCGAGTCGGTTTTGGAACTCTATTATCGTGTGATCCCGTCGTTTGGCTTTCCAGTCGTCTCAATTCGTGACGGTATCGCAGTACGGTTAGGTCACGCTCTTTGTGATTTTGTTTGATTCCTCAACAATCTCGACCATGACTTTATATTGAACCACCATGATCATGTGTGACGTTCATTCATGTACGCTACAATCCTGTCATTTGGCTTGCCAACCTTCACAAATCGCCGTTGTATTGCCGCTCAATTTGGTTAATTAGACACGAAATTTAGATCATATTTAAAGTTAAATAATTTTCTATTTAATAAAAACATATTACAATATACTATTAAGATGCATTATGCAACATCATACTCAAAAGCTAAACTCCGCCCACTTTGAACAAAATAGATTAAATTCACACATCACCGCCACGACAGCAAGCTGACAATGACACTCTAGATTATTAGAACTCACAAAGACAATTTCTGAAGTGATACGAGAGATGCTTATTTAGAAATTAAATAGACTGAATCCCTTTCACTCTTCATGTTTATTGGCAAACGATAAGGCTCTGAATGAAAACCACACCCACGACTTTTGCCGTCCCTCACCGCATGTCTAATCTTCAAACCTGTAAATAATAAAATTCAATCAGATTTAATTAGAATTGATGCTGTTAACTGAATAGATAATTAATGATTAATTAATATATATCAAACTATTGCTTCACATTTAATTAGTTCATTAAATTTCTAATTAATTATTAATTAGCTTGATAATTAAGTAATTAAAGATTAATCATGTTTGTCATCTATGATTCAATCAAAGACTTGCTAAATCTTAATTTATAAAATTTAATAAATCCTAGAATCTTAGAATGTGGTAGAGCTTCTTCTTATATTTATCTATCACCCAAGACCTATTTAATATATCAAACTCTTGAAATTTACATTTTACATTTATAGCACTCAAATCTTTCATATCACATCAAAAATATTAGTTTATTTTTTAAAAAATTAAAATACACTTTTTAAAGCATAAGTGGGTTGAAATTAGGGTGTAAACGAGCCGAACACGAGTTGAACTTTTTTAATATTTCAAGCTCAAAAAGTGTGTTTGTGTTCGACTCGTTTGCTTAGCAAGCCGAACACGAGCCGTTCACGAAAAAGGAGTCATTTTAACAACCCTAATCACGTAGCCATAAATGTTAAGGAATGGGGCAAGATTTAAAAATCATTTGAATCTAAATTAATAATTTTTATTCTATTTTCTTCATTAATACTTTTAATTGATTATAAATCTTTTTAGCCTTATAGTCAATTAATTTTTTTTAAAATACTACTCATCAAAGATATATATATATATGATTGATTAGTAGGTTCGTGTTTGGCTCGTTGACTTAGCGAACGAGCCGAACACGAACTGTTCTCGAACAACGAACCATTGTGATAGCCCTAGTTGAAATGTATGTAAAAATTTAAAATTTAAGTGTTAGATGTGCAAATACATCAAAGTTGAGTTGAAAATATGTAAATCTTTAGATTTTGTTTTAAATAAATAAAAAATACCGCCCAATTCTCATGTATTTATATATATCTAACACTTAAAATTTATTTTTTACATTCATACAACTCAAGTTCTTTGTACATATAAAATATATAGCTATTTTAGTTTTTTTTTTTTTAAAGTGAAATACATAGCGTATGTATAAATTAAAGTTTAGGTGTTAGATATGTAAATACATAATAGCTGAGTGGTATATGTGTAAATCTTCCAAATAATTTCCAAAAGGATAATTACATAGAGACCACACCAAACATTAATAATTATAAATTAACGACCAGATATTTTTTTTGAACTATCGAACGGTTCGATGTGACGATCAAGTTAGGGCTTGATTTGTAAATAGCAAGTTGAGGGTTATCATCGCGATCCCTCAGACCAATCCAATGATTTCAGATCCCGAAACAATTAGAAATAAGAGATCTGGAAAAAAATACCTCAGAGATAGCTAGGGCTTGCTCTGCAACCAGCCCCTCTATTCCACGATACGATCCCTTCCCCGCTCTGCAATGCGGAATCGTCGCGAATATGGAAAACGGGAGCACTTCGGATAAGAACCCTACCTGGAAATCCAGCTTTTGATCATCGGGATGTGCGACGATTCCAGTGATTGGAAGCCAGGCGAACAACTTCTTGACCTTGATGCCCTCGAGATCGGAGATCTGGCCATAGGAAAGCTTGCCCTTCACCGATTTCTCGTAGAAGACAAGTTCGGTGAACTTAACGTAGCACGTAGAAGAGAGATGCACCTCGAATTCTCCATTGCCGCCGAGCGAGTAGCTTATAACGGAGTCGGGGAGGAGACCCGGCGGGAGGCCGTATTTGGAGAGCTCTTCGTGGACTGTAGAGGTGGCGGCCGATGCGGCGGCGAGGAGAAGGGATGCGGTTGCTGCTAAGAGGAGCTTGCAGATCGCCATTCTCTCTCTAATTTTTTATGCTGTGGGAGGAAATGGTCGGGGAGACTAGCATTATAGCGGGGAAGAAGGAGTTGAACTGCAGGAGGTTGGGACCCACCACGTTCCGACGTGTACGGTTAAAAAATAAAAAAATGAAAGCCTATGTATTATTGAGAATTGATTATTAACGAAAACAAATGAAGTTGACTACGCCAATGGTTTGCAGAATTTTTTTTAAATGTCAGATAAATATTTAGTTAGGTTGATTTTTAGCTAATTTTGAAAATAAAAATTGATTACAGTTTTATTTTAAGTTATTTAGGGATTAAAATATTTTTTTTAATGTTAAAAATTTTAATTAGAGCATGGAATTAAAAGTATTTTTTGAGCTATACTTTATGTGCTAATTACGGTGGTCAGCTTAAAATAGCGGGCGACGTTTTGAAAATACCATCCTACAGTTTGTTTTGCACGTTTCAACTACGTTTTGGAAATCACCGTTTCTATTTTGCGAATAACATCGCCCGCAAGATGATCCCTGCGGGACGGTGTTTCCTTCGTCGTGTTTAGTCTCGAATTACTCTGCTGCCCTCCAATCATGATCGAACTCTCTACACTAGCCCCTCCCAGATTCGGCATTCATTTTCCTTCGGTCGCGATCGAGCTTGCAGAGTCGTTCTCTGCTTCTTCGGCACTCCTCTTCCAAGCAAGGCGTGTTCCTTCTACACAGCTTCCTTAGCAGGCAAACTGCTTCCTCCTCCTCCTCCTCCTCCTCCACCACCTCCTCCACCAACCTTAGCCCACCGACTGCCAAAGTTTTCGACTTCGATGGCTCACTCATCGAATTCTCTCGGTTGGTTAACATATCCCACGTTCTCGGCCAAAACTAAAACTCCTCCATTCTCTATAAGAGGATAAGTGAAGTTAGTGTTGGGAGTTGGAGATATGATTTGGGAGAGAAGAAGAGCTTTGGGTTTTAGGATATTGAAATCCTCGATGCTGATTTGAGTGGCATTGAAGAACTTTGCTTTGTTATGTGGTTAATTAATATGTACAGTTATTTCTTTCTGTTGTCTTGTAAAATTTATTGTTGGAATTATATTTTGTCTTACTTATTGAGGTTTTCAGAATAACGATCAATCAGTAAATAAGGAAGGGATTTAAGTGGAATCACACCATGCATCGTGCAAGCAGTGTCGTGCGACACATTACGTCGTTGTTCGAACATCCCGTGTTCCGGACGTAATATTTTTCAATTGAGTGGGATTGTTATCATCACATTATTAGCATGTATTTAAATGGACTCATAATTAATAATTAATAATTAATAAGATGATAATAATTAAGCACCTCAGTTTAAAAAAAAATATGCAATTTAATTATTTGAAAATTGTGATACTCTCATTTTTCTATAAGTGAATTTTATCAATTTTTAGTAGTTTTGTGTTGTTTGGTC
>NEWO01000039.1:283645-333109 GCA_003013225.1 Phalaenopsis aphrodite | reverse complement strand
TATCACTTGAAACTAAAGCAGATGGCGGGGGAATGAAAACAAAACATGATTAAAATCTCAAGGTTCTGTCATCCCGAGTTGTTGTGGTCCGTAATCTACTTGGTCAGAGGAGGTATTCAACCCAACCTGACAGAAATATTCTTGTCAGCAGTTATGGGTTGCGTCGTCCGAGAGATATTTGGATATGAGGTGAATGTTTGTCTAAGAAGACAAATTTAAGTCGACCTTACCTAATAGAAGACTATGTCATTATTTGTACAATTATGATTCACAACTCAAATGGTAGAAATTCACTGGGGATCATACGGGCTGCGGCCGTGACCGTAATATAATTGTTTCATTTGGCGAAAACCACTCGGTCAAAGAAATCTCGTCATAACCACTATTGTGATTCCATTTCGATGCAAAACCAAGCAGACAGAAGAAAACTCAGGTCATCTTTACTGGCATGTGATTTTTTTGAATGTCAATATAGGGATGCAGTTGATATAAAATTCACTTTTTGTGAGTTGAAGTCAATCATAAATTTGTCACCCTCGACAAACTGTTACGGAGGATGGATGATTTTTTACTTCCAGTTTTTAGTGATTGATTTTAACTTAGACGGTTTGGTTGATTATTTTAAAATCTTGGTTTAAAAATTAACCTCTCGGATTGAAATAATCTACAACTCGGTCATCATTGTGGCGTTAAATATTTTAAACTTTTATATTTGAAAGGGGCATTTAATTTTGTTAGTTTAAACTTTTAGGGTATGAGTTATGTCAACTCGTGTCCTTATAAGGAGGATGATCGGACTGGTGATTTAAACTTAAAAACTTATTTTAGGATTTAAACGTTTATTTCAAAATTACTAGACTCCTCAACTCTAGCCCTTGCGATGAGGAGAAACAAACCAGTTGGGTGAAATTTACAACCTTATCTTATAGACAAGATGACCCGATTAGCCCGCGCAACATTCTCAAACTAGTATTTGAGCATTCAATATATCGGCTGGAGTACATGTTAGCTTTTAATTCCGATATTTGAGTTATTTTAGCTGCAGTATTTTGTGTATTAAGATAATTTATATGATTTTAAAATATGAATTGAATCAGATAGATTGAAAGAGTGCATCTCAAAAAGTTTGCAAACCTCTTGAGGTATTTACATTCAAATCAATTATTGTATTAAGACCTGATAAAGTCATAAACCCATTTAAACATCTTGAAAGTTTGTGTGAATAGTATGACTTTACGTTGCACACAAGTTTTCATTTTAAGCATTTTATCGCATTCTATTCGCTAGCAGATATATAGCAAATTTGGTGGCGATTTGATATATTAATTCTTCATTTCAGCATTTAAAAATAGCATTTGTGTCTTAAATTTAACACTAATTTATAGATTTAACAATTAAGTTAAGCTCAACCCCCAATTTGTAAAATTTGTTGTTCAATTTAAATTTAGCCTCTCAATTTATTACATTCATATAATTCAATTTTAGGTCATTTTATAAGTTTATAAAGTTCAAATCTTAAATTATTTTACAATTCAAAATTCACCTGAAATTTTGGAAGCCTCCCAAAATCATTCCTAGTTAGGGGGTTGTATCGGGGCGTCAGTCAGCCCAACTGTCTAAAAGACGCACTGATCAGTGTCATGAGACACCGTGGCTAAAAATAATATTTTTACCTACTGATCTATAAAAATATGAGTAGGTCTTTGATTATCCTGCATTAAAATAACATGAGCCTAATTTCCCTGCATTTATATTTTTGCATGTGTGAGGTGGCGACGATGACAACGAAATGAGATCGGCAAGCTAATGCATTGCCACATAATCATTTCCTTCTTTCCTCACTTTTTTTCTTAATACAACACAACACAAAGTATGAAACTGAGAGTGGGGAATTGAGTTCGGCTCAGTTTTAGGCTCGGACTATCGCTGGATCGAAAAGTATTTATTCCCATTTTGAGTTCACACAAGAGAGATAAGGGAAAAAAACAAGGGCATCGGTTTGGGTGGAGCTCGTGCAGTGTAGAGCTTTAACGAGTCGATCTCGAGCTTATGGAGGCACGACAGGGAGGTGCACTCGGGATTGCGAGGAAGTGGCAACTTCGGTGTAGGGGCTTCACTGCAAGAGTAGGGCGGTTCTTGCGACAATGAAGACGACGAAGTCTGCATCTTGGTCCCCTGAACAGAGGAACGATGAGGGCTTCAACAGGTTAGGGCAGAGCAAGTGGCAGAGAGTGTCACGACATTCTGCTTCAGTTTTGAAGGAAGAACAATTGATTGCAAAGGCTCAAGCACTTTGGGAGTCACGACAGAGAAGTGTACAGGCGTGAAAGTTGTGATGCGGGGAAAAGAAGGGAGTTTCGAAGGTTTCTGTATGCAGTAATCCTGTCGTCGCTTTCCCAAGAGAAATCACCGCGACTATATCCTAATGGAAATGGCGCAAAAGCAGAGAAAGACGGGAGTCTTCTTACGCAGTGATCTCATAGTGTCTTTTGCAGCTAACCCTAACAACAACTGCCATGAGATTGGGAGCAGGCGAGTAAGACTAGGAACAACCGCGACCAAGAGGAAGTAGCACTTGGACTTTGATTGGAGCGAGGGAAGGAGAAGCAAGGGGTTTTTCTTCTCTATGGAATTTTTTTTTTCGTAATCGACCTGATTCCCCCTCCCTCCAAGAGCTTCAAATTAGTTCTTAATAGTAATAAACGGCGAGAGCGGTTATTAGGCAAAGTGTCCTTCAATAGGCGAAAGCAGCTAAGATTTTAGAATTAGTTAATTAATTTCTCTTTTGTAATTCACTTTTATTTATGATTAATAGTGATATTAAATATCTAGGTACTATGTGTGTAAATAGGAAAGTATAATGTTGATATGTAAATACAAAGAATTGTGTGGTATGTATGTAAATGCCCCCAACTCAAAAAGCCACACTTATTAACTAGAAAATCAAATTAAAGTAAACATTAATAGAATCGCCTTCTCATCAACACTATAAAACTTGCCTGTCAGGATCCACTCCAGTTGCTGAGAACGCCGCCATAGCTCTGTCTATGATCTCGACAATAACTTGATGAACGTGCCTCGATAAGTATCGACCTTGCCCAAATAGGATAACAAATTGCATGTCCAGATAGAACTATAAAAAACAATGGAGGAAAGAATGTGAGTGTTGAATCCATCCATCGTCCGTAGTATTAGAAGAGACGGAGTGAAATGTACCTGTTGAAGACCAAGAGGGCCAAGAGGTCGAGGTCCTTCTTCGATATCTTCCCAGAAGTTCTGGTCTTCAGATAGCCATAGTATGACTGTTTCGGTAAGTCTCATCATTAATAATGTCGAAAATCGTTCTCTTCCAACAAACATGTCGGCAGCTATGGCAGACATCCTGTTTAGCTTCGCATATAACTCCTGGATACGACAAAATTAAAAAAAAAATGTAAATAAAATGCAACACAATCAATAATCTAATGCATCATAGGGGAGAAAAACAGAAGATAAGGGCCAACAATGCCAATTTAGAAATAAGCTGGACTTATTTAAATTTTACAAAAATAAAAATAAAAAAATATTTTCCATACTCATCATTATAATCTGAAACCTGAAAAAGAGATCCCATTGAAATTCTACTAGAATAATATGTAATTTTTCTTTTAGCTTGAGTGCTGGTTGGATGTTTAAAGTGATTTTTCTCTTAGCTTCAGTGCTGGTTCGATGTGATTTTGAAAACATTGGTGCAATTGAAAACAATAGATTTCTAAGGAAAGTTGTCTCTTTTTTGTCGGATCTAATACAAACAAATGTTTCTAATTGTCATGTGAATTTCAATCGAATGTGTGATTTTCTTATGCCCTTAAATTATATGTGAGATTTCTATTAGATGGATTCTAAATGATCGTTTGCATGGATTTCACATAATTTTGATTTCATCCAAACTGGTTGGATGTGTTTTTGATAACATTGGTGCAATTGAAAACAATATATTTCTAAGGAAAGTTGTCTCTTTTTTGTCGGATCTAATACAACAAATGTTTCTAATTGTCATGTGAATTTCAATCAAATGTGTGATTTTCTTATGCCCTTAAATTATATGTGAGATTTCTATTAGATGGATTCTAAATGATTTTTTGTATGGATTTTACATAATTTTGATTTCATCCAAACTGACTTAATCATCCAAACTGACATAATTTTGATTTTACATAATTTTGATTTCTTATGCCCTTTGTAAGAGTGATGGATCAATATAATTCTTTCTAACATGATGCAATTGGTGATTATAAATTTTTGGAAAAAGTTATATCCATGCACCGGAATGAGATTCGCCAATCCAAACCTAAGATGAGACATGCAAAGAATGGACAAAATATTATTATTGGTAGTTTCTCACATTTTACATCATGCAAAAATTTGTCACTTTCGATGCAAAAACTAAGACGATATGTTTAATTTGCTCCAAATGATAAATTTAAAGTGATCAAAACACTAAATTTCGAAAGAAATCTGAGAATGAATAAAACTCATGAATTGATCAAGACTTACATGAAAAAGAAAACCATATTGTATGAGACTTTACATAATCTAAATGGCAAAAAGATCAGTAATTAAAAAAAAAGGAAGATAAAAGATTATCCATGCCTCAAATTGAAATTATTAGTCTGTTTTTGTAATTGAATATTACTAAATCAAGCATAAACTAACTTTTCTGGCTGCAGCATGGATTTCAATATGCTTCTAAATTTCTAAGGGAGGTTTAATCAAATAGCTATTTAATTATCATTTGCACTGATTTTTTGAATGTTTAACTTTATCGTTGCAGTGAATATTTTTCTGAACTTGAAGCTTATGATAACAAATGTAACATTTGGTGCATAGTTTTGGGCATGGGCATGTCATCATAGATATATATTAAAAAAACTAAACCCTAGGGAATCATGCTTCCCATTATAAAGAATAAAGCTCAAAAGAAATCTAATCACTCACCACAATCAAAAGCATATTGCATGTATATATCATCTTAAAAACAACTTTTTACTATTATTTCATTCAACATTCAAATAGCTACTAACCATAAAAAATGCGCCATACTGAATATGCAATGCCCTGATCACAAAGAAAGAGTTTAATAAAAAAATTTAGATATGAAATACAGGAGAATAATAAATGGGTAAATAAAATATTAAGAAATCAACACTAACAAATAACTATCGCAATAATAAGTCTATTGTGGAACACTAAAAATGTGAAATTTAAACCAAAAGCTAAGGCAGTAATGCCATCTAAATTCACAAATATTTTCTACAAAAATTTTTAAGAAACTAATTGGGGTCATATAAAGTTTTACATTAGAGTGGAGCTAAGTTAAAACTTCTAGGAAGTTCCGACAGTATCCTAAATTTGAATATAATCTAATTTAATTTTATTTCATAAACTTGTTACAAGTACTGTGGATTCCTCTTTGTTTTCATTCCCCTGTGAATTCACAGCAGCAAATTATCAGAGGGATTTCCGCTGCATTTATTTTCTCCACTACTCTGCCGCTACCACCTGTATTATTTTCAATTTACCAGATAATGTTGCACTGAAGTGCCACCTAATGACTCCCACTAATTGCTAAAAGCCTAAACAATTATTGTCTCATCTTATGCTCCCGCACTTCTTCCCTACCACCAACTCCTTGTTTATCGTAACAGTCTTCCCATTTTAATTGGCGCGATAAGCACTTCTAGGATTAGATTTTATGAAAAAAAATCAATCAAATAATTTACATTGGATATATTGAAGCTTACAACAAATTTTATATAGTTTCTTATTTTAGGTCATTTGAAATTTATAACTATGAACCTAAAGCATGTAAAAAATAAATGAACAATAAATACTGAAATACAACTTCAATTTTCCTCTCTTGTAAGCGTGCTTGTTATGTGAGTTCTTCGAGTGTTATGGACTTGTGGATTACTACTTCATGGAGAAACTCCCAATATCAACGTGAAGCTCTATTCTTACCTTTGAGGTGATTTTTAGCATTATCATCATCTTTAAAATTGATTAGTCGTTTGTTTTGCATGATAAATGGAATTTTGCAAAGATACATTACAGAGTTTTCTTTTAAATCATGAACTTTATTAGTTGCTAAATTTGTATATTTGCTGATGCTTATGAAATTTCATGAACTGCTTCATTATTTTATGGAATTAAAAAAAATGCTTGCTGTCCTTTTTTAAATAAAATGTTTTGCTAAAATTATAAATTACTAGCATGATAATCAAAACCTTCCACTTTCAACTTGCATCTATGCCTAAGTTTCATTAGTATCGCTAGACCCAAAACGTCCAAATCACCGTGGAAGAGAATGTTGGAATCAAAATTGCACTTTGTGCTGGTAGATTTAAATCCACTTGCAGCAGTAAGGAAAAAAAAAACTGTACTAAGTAATTAAAAGAACTAGATTATACAACCTACTCTCATAAGCACCAATGTCATTAGCACAATTACAGCAAACAAAATTTATTTAAAAGACAGAACAACCTCAAAGCACATGATTTATATATCCAATAACTAACAAGTACAAAATTTTGCACCAATTTTATCTACAAATATTTAACTAAAAAACTTGCAGTGCTAAAAGCAAGAGCACTTCTGCTCATGGAAAAGAAAATGCATTTGGAATAGGAAGCTTTACATACATACCCCTCAATTCTCATGTATTTACACATCTAACACCTAAACTTCAATTTTACGCAAATACCACCTTAACTATGCATGAAAAGGTGTATTTCAAAGTTAAAAAACAAAAAAGAAAAAAAAAAGTGGCATTTTGATGTGATATGAAAGATTTGGGTGGTATACAATCAAAGTCTATGTTAGATATGTAAATATGAAGGAATTAGGTGGTATGTATGCAAATGGCCTTGGAATAATAATTACCAGGAATACTTGAGAGGGAGACCACTCTGGTTCTTCAGGACTATCATCCATCCTTAAGTACATTTCTGCGCTGAGATGTGTTTCACCATCCTCTGTGAAGATAAGATCTAGAGCATGCTGCCTACAAAATGAATCTCTAAGTCTGTCAACAGAGCGCTGCAATTTTCTCTTCCATTCCCTTTGTTCTGGCAACCGATTATGTTTATCGCTCATTTTTTTGCGAGAATCATCTGCCACACTGGTCTGGTAATGTGAAATGAGCTTGGCGGCTGCTCTTGGGAGCAATTCTTCAGCTAACAGAGATGCATTTGCCAACAAAGCCAGCTGTTGCACTTCACTCTCTGCCAATCTAACAATTTTATTTGCTGAACCTTCCAAATTTTCGACGTCTTCCATTGAGCCTGGTAAGGCATTAATTAGTAAATTTACATAGGAATTGAATACTTTGAGAAGGCCATCCAATGTGGAGCTGCCCAACTGCATACTCAAAAGTGGGCCTACATCTTCGAAGAAATCCTACAAGCCAATATCACAAACAACGCATAAGAGAAACCAGATGCGTGTGGCATTGTTGTAAAACTCCAATTCAAAGAAAATGGATAAACAAAAACTGACGGTCTTGTGTATGTTTTGGCATGGCTTATGTTAGGCTTCAAATTTTATCAGAAACAGAGACATGTTTGGCTGTAAATAACAATTTTACTTAAAATCCAAATCCTCGGCCAATATGTGATTATTTTTTCATACAAAATAACTGCCATTGAAAACTGGAAAATATTTGAATTGAATCAAATTATGGTTTTTAGAATAAGTGAAAGCAATGGAAACGATAGTTTACGCAAACAGAATCTTATTTCTTAATCAGCACTAGAAATCTTATTCTATTAACAAGAAGGTTTGAATGGGAAGCAACTCGTAGAAGAAAAAGACATAATAGCTAAGAATTCCATCGACCTACTTTGGTTGGATAGGGGTATTGAGAGCCACATACTCCAACAGTACATTGGCAAACATTCTTCGCCTATCTAGTTCAAATCTCTAGGAAAAAATCACCTTGCTAGAGATTGTGAAAAAGAAATCATTTGTCATGGATGCAATAAGTTGGATCATACCTATAAATCCATTTTAACATAAAAAGAAAGAGTTCACAATCCATGTCTTGTCTTCATTCTCTAGTGGAAGATAAGAAAATTTTGCGATTGGATGTATTTTTGTATCAGACAAGAAAATTAAACAAAACAGCCTTTCCAAAGTGCTTCTTTGGCAATGGAACAAAATTTTGATTACTTCTACTATTTCCTCAAGCTTAATTTTTTCGCCAAATTCAAAGCCACAAAACCTTGAATCTCTGAAGAGAAAAAAGGACTCATCAAGCACAGTGACTTCACCTCCATGGTCAGAAAATAGAACAAAAAAATTGGTAACTCTGGATCTAAGAAACTCAAGTGAGTTTGGGCTGGCATTCATGGTTTGTCATGCTCTTTCTGGAATTAGAGTTCCCTTCAGCTCAGCTCATTCAAATTTGGGGGAATAATTTGTATGCACAAGACACCATCTCTAATTGGGAAACTTTGATTCTCAAGAAAGTTGAAGACTTTTATTGCATTTTCAGCATACTTATGACATACTCCGAGGAAATAACTAGTACAAAAATATTAGTCTCAAGAGGCTTTTCTTTTCATGGTCTTTCCCATAATCCACTTCACTTTTCTGATCCTTCCTCCAAGGTTTTACTTTCTCAAAAATTTGAAACTTTTTTTTTTTTTTGAAATTTTGCTTGTGGATCTCCACAAGTTATTGCTTTAATCCAGTCATAATAACTTCCTTAGATGTCCTCTCTAACTCAAATTCAAATGAAAAGTATGTAATGATTACACTTGTCAGTAATTTTAACGCCTCAAGCATTTCAAAGCAACTCTTAACTTGAAACCCTTGAATGCCGATTGAGTCAGGCAATCATTTTCATGATTCCAATTTGGTTCCACCAAATCCTAATCAAGTGCAACTATGATTTCTAATTGGGCCTCTAGTCCCTCTAAGTATGTGGATTCAATGATTGCAAAAGCTGCCTCACCGCCAATTGGATTTCCTAATGTCTTTCCACTTCATGCTGATTTTCATTCCATTGTTTGTAGCCCTCTACCTACTTGGAGCTTTCTCGGCATTAAGTCCCCTCTTTTAATTTTGTCAACACATTCAAGTTTTACCTTGCTTCTACAATCCATAAGCGTCCAATTGACTCCTGCACAAATCAATTTTAAAATCCTGCAACACAAAATTCTTCTTTTAAAAAAAAATCTTAAAATGCAATTAGTGTAGCCCATGCTGATTTATTTACTTAAAAGTTCCATTCCCTCATAGTTGAATTTCTTCAGAGCATTTTAAACCCAAAATTGTCAAAAAATATCCCAGAAGAAATATTTTCATTCACTCAACGTGCAGTAACATTAGAAAAAGTAATTTTAATAGGCATAAATTTATATTTTACCTTCAAATCAAGTTGAAAGATTTGTATCACATCCTCTAGCTGACTTATCAAACTATTTAGCGGATTCATGTGATGTTTTAACATCAGATGATTCCTTTTTCTTGATTAGTTGCTTAATTTGATTTTCATGGATCAATTCTCTTGAAATCAAACTATTTTTATGAAAATTGTGACTTGGAATGTTCATGGCTTAGCATCCAAGGTCAAAAGAAATATTTTTTTAGACGGGGATTTAAGGGAATTTTAGGACCCATGTTAAAAATTGATCATTACTTTCCCAATTTTCCAGCAATCCATTGGAGGCAACTATATTAATAATTAGGCTTATCTTAAAGCATGTAACAAATTCGGTGATTTTCTCTGTAAAAGAAAAAAGTGCTCTCTGGATGTGTTCCATTCCATGAGTGGTACATTTTCTATTACTATTTCACTTTCTAAATATACCTAAAAGTTTGACTTGGTTCTTGCAAAAATGTATGATCGGTCCAAATAAAATGACATTTGTTTTTAAATAAGCTTTCAATCTTGGATCCAAATGGTTTTTTAAAGGAATTGTTTGTGATGATTTTAATTATACCATGCCCTTACATGAAGGATTTACAAATAGTTCCAAACAACCTTTGGATTTCATTATTGAGTTTGCCAGCTTCTTTCATTGTATCAACTCGATTATCTCTAGAAGATCCTTCACATGGTCTAATAATAGTGTGTGTGTGTATATATATATTCGCAAAACTGGATCATTTCCATATATCCACTTATTGTGATGTTCTTTTCTAAACAGGAGACAAAAGACTAATGATGTGTTTTTTTTTAATCAATGCCCAATCATTTTTTATTTGTAACCTCACTCCATTCCTACGAGTCAAATTTTAAAATTTGAAAACAATTAGTTAGTTTGGATGGCTTTAAAAAATTAATTACTAGCCTGTGGAATGATTGTTCTTCTAATGGAGATAGGTTTAAGAGCCTTACCATACAATTTAAACTAATAAGAAGACATCTTAATGGTTGAATAAAAAAAACATCATCACATTATTAAAGTTAAAGAAATAAAATCAATGATAAATAAACTTAATAATATTGAAATCAAATCTGACCTGGTTTAGCATCCTACCAAAACCCTGAAGATCATAAAAAAGGTAGAAAATGGATCGACAACGAATTCAATGAAAAAGAATTTTATTGACATTAAAAATCCAAAATCAAGTGCCATCTTGAAGACGATAGATCACTTTTATTTTCATAAAAATGCCAAAGTAGAAGGGAAATAGATCTTATTCTTCAGATTTGAAGATGTTTGAGGATATATTCTAAGAACTCCTAGGCAAGCTTGAATTATGATGTGAACATTGGTCTTATTGCCAAAAAAGATGTTTGCAAAAAACCTAAAAAATTTAAACCTCTTAGCCTACACCATAAGACCTTCAAAATAATAGCCAAGACTTTAGCAAATAAAATTAAATCAAATTTTCATGATTTGTTTGATCTTTCTCATGGTGTCTTTATTGAATGTAGAAGTACTTTGATTGCATTGTTGTGGCACATGGGATAACCCATTCCATCATTGAAAAAAAGAATAATTCTTGCTTTCTAATATAGAAGTGATTTGCTCGAATTTTGGTCATAAAAATATTTTTCTCCCAAGTCTCAAAATTAACTTCCTTGAATCTTCTTTAATTTATCTAGGTGGTTGTCATCATAAAGAACTTTCTATCACTGATGCTTAGAGATGTTTTCTTGAAAGACTATCTTCCCAATTTTTAAGCATTCCTTTCAAAACTAAAAATGATGCAAACAAGTCTTGTTTCCTAGAAAGTTATACGTCCCTTTATAGGTGGAAGGATTGTTCTAATTAGCTATATCTTACCTTACATTCCCTTGTACTTCTCATTATTTTGGATTTCAAATTGAATCATCACCAAAAGTGACAGTATAAAAAGCAGTTTCTCGTGAAAATGAATTGTTGAAAGAAGAGATTTCTTGTTGGTTAACTGAAAAAAAATGTAAAACTAAAAAAATTGGTGAACTTGGTATTAAAAATCTCCATACAATGACTACTTTTCTTCTTTCAAAATGAATCTAAAAATCTATTCACGTGGACTTTGCTTCCTTATTAAGTTGCATCATCAAAAGTAAATATTTGTATAAAACAACTATTGGCTTTGGATTAATACAGGCACTCATGCTTCTCATTTTATTAAGGATTTAAAAAAAAAATCATTATTTATTTCACCTCATCTCTTAAAATGTCAATAATAATGCAAAAACAAATTTTGGAAAGATTTTTAGATCCATAATTTACCTTCCGCAAAGCTTCATGACGATATTTTTTAAGATGACTTGGAATTTCAATTGTTTGGTAAAGTCTCTTTTCTCCCTTTCTTTTGATTGGCATCTTCGCTGAGAAGAGATTACTCCTTCATTTAGTTAATGAATTTATATATCTTTAAAATGAGTTTAATTGCATTAAGATTAATCCACATATTGACTCTCCTAAGTGGTTGCTCTCCTAAAGTTATTTCCTCAATCTAGTCTTTGTAAATTTTCTTAATGCATAATGATACTCTCACTTCTTATCCTTAGATTTCGAAGGCCTTGTTCCCTTTGAAGATAGCTTTCTTTGGATTTTCTTTTTGGGGAAGATTTCTATCAAATCTTTTCTATCAAATATGGGTTTGAGGATTTATACAAATTATGTCTTGCACAATTTCCTCAAGGGAAATGATTCCAAATATTTTATTCCCCTGAACTCCCCCACGTTGAAAGAGATTTTTATCAAAGACAATATTGAAGACATTTGAGACATCATCTTATTGTTGGCTCTTTTGAACATTTGGATGCAATGAATAGCACTTGCTTCTCAAATAATATTAAGGATGATTAAAAAAAAATAAGTTTCAATATTTTTATCTAAAACTTACTATCAAATGATAATAGTCATGGAAATAAAATATATCAAATCTTAGAAAAAATGAGAGCTTTAAACTTCCTAGACCAGCCTCTAGAAATTTTCAAAGCCATTATCGAACATTCTCTTTTTTCTAATGATTTGTTTTCTAGTTAATTTTGTATCAAATAACTTTTTTTTTTTTTTTCTACTTTCAACTAATAAGATGGATCTCCCCAGCTTTTCAATTAAAAAAGCATGGCTAGGATAATAAATATGTAAATTTATCAAGCATGCAAAGTTTTGGTACAAAGGAACGAAGTTATATAGGACGGAAAACAAAAGGCATACAAAATTCATAGGAATAAATTTTATTTATGGAAATCAAAAGGAAAAGAAAGGCAATGTGGAAAATAAGAAAAACTTACATGTTAATGTCAAGAAATATTAAGAAAATTTGTGGATACAATTGAAAAATGAGAACAAAAAAAAGATAGAGGTTGAAGATAAAAATATGATGGCTAAATAGGGTGAGAACAAGAGAGTAAATGATGAAATAAAACCTAAGCACATCGCAGTGGAGACAAAACATACAAAAGACTATCTTAAGCTAAACAAAGAACTTAATAAGAATCATGCATTTGTTCAAAAAAAAAAAAAAAACTTGAAATGCAAGATTTAACAATAAAAAATTTAGTAGCATATATCAGTTGTTTGATTGAAGTAATATCAAGAAACTCAACAGCTTTGCACAACTTCAATGCCAGTGCACATTTGTTAACAAGTTTGATGACTTCAATATAAGTTATGTAAGTGCACATTATCTAGAATAAAGATATGCTGTGCATATCTTATCTCAAAGCGCTTATTATCTCGGGAGAAATTGTCATTAGTAGAATCATCATCACCATCATCATCATTAGAAGTCTTATTCCACTATTGGAGGTTACCTTCATAAATCCTTCTTTTCTATCCTATACAAGTATTATAAGAGTTTTACAACATGTAACATGAATCAATTTGAACAAATTCTAGCTAAAAATATTTAGTAATGTACAGATAACACCACATGTACCACTCAACAGTAGCAAATGAAAAATATATTTTACCCATTTCTAGATGGCGTTAAGCATAAACAAATCCTATTTGTTAGAGCCCCTTTACTCACCATTTCCTAGAGGATAGCCCCAAACCCAAAAAGAAGCTAGAGGGTAAACTCCTTTTCTTAAAATTATTCAAGATAAAATAAAAAATACTAAAGCGTAAATATTATCGGTCGCTTCAATTTCTAAAGTGCATAAATATATTCATATAAGATAATTGGTGGAAATAAACTAAAGCAGACAAATTAGAAAAGCGAAGGTAAAACATACTCTCATCTGGGTGCAAGGGTACCACTTACCTGAACCATCGAATTAAAACGATGTGCACTGCTTGAAAGTTTAGGCTGAACAATAGCTATCGTGCTAGCCGATCTACCTGTCGAACGTGTCCCAGACAAAGGTGGTGAAAGAATCCAATCATCTGCAGCTGCCAGCGCTGCCGTACCCTCTTCAATTCGCTTTAAATTTGCTTCCAATGCTTGTTCAACACTGGGCCTGAAAAGTTTCAGAAGAACGGAAGAAAGGGAGAGCCCGCGAGCTTCCAGCAACGAACAATGTCCGATGGCTATTTGGACACATTCCGCGGCAGCTCTTAGACCTCCAGCAGCTGCAGATGAAGCTAACACGTGCCTCTTTACAAGACGTGCAAAATCCTCCGCCTGTTTCGCTGACCATGTCACAAGTTCTGATGAATATGCTGAATCGTCACCGAAGACTTCCAAAGAATCATTCACAGCTTGAGCAATGGCAGAGAAAACTTGCTGCGATAGTGCGGCAGTATATGCTCCTCCATAGGATGTGCTTGTTGGATGAATGGTTTGCATGTTATACTGAAGCCGACGGTAATGCGCATTTAGCAATAAACTATGGGCGCGGTGTCCATCCCCGAGCCTTTTAAGAGCTGAGGCAGCCGCACGAAGCTCCACTCCACGAGTAGATGATTGACATGCTGCTTCAGCGAGTTGATCCGATAACTTCTGACGATGCTCGATGATGGTATTTTCTAGCGACAAAAGTTGAGTGGAACTCAACGTCTGGTTCTCTTTCGCATCTGAGGCAATTCGTTCGGCTTCATCCAAGGCATCCAATGCTTCCTCTACTCTCCTTTCAGCAAGCAAAACATCAAGTATATCACCAAGTTCTCGCAACCATTTTTCTAACTCAGAAGGCTCTCGATCATCAATTTTTGTTATATTATCCTCCTTAGCATTTTTAGAATCCTCAGATAAAGACTCAACATGAACCCCTTCAGCTAAATTATGAATTAAAGCGGCTTGAGAGGATAACAGATTTCTAATGGAAAGAAGTTCACCTTCAAGATCTGATATTTCTTTTGATGTCCTGTAAGGGCATTGTAGTTATGAAAATTTGCAAATATAGAACCAAAAGTGAAAACATAGCACATGGCATCTGTAAGAAAAATTTATGCATCGGATGGATGGAAATGCAAGCATAATCTATAAAGTAAATAGCGTCTAGACCAAATCTGCATGATAAAAAGAAAAACAAATCCAATGTCATATATTCTGAAAGAAAAACCTTGTGATCATAACCGATATGAAATAAAGCACCTGGTGTGTCATATACGGTGTACAAATGGAACTAACTTTCAAATAAAAAGTTTGACAATTATGTGACAATAAGCAAGGAAGCTGAAGAGGTAGATTTGAGAAGAAAAAATCAGAAAGTATACAGAAGATCAAACAAAGGGCATGAAAAATAAGTTGCACTGGCATTCGAAATCATCATAAATAATTTTTAATGATTAGATTACATACTTAATGAATGCTGCATAATTAGCATAAACACTCTTGCGCATTTCTTCTGCGGATGCCTTTTTTAGATCTTGCAGATATGCACACATGTGTCTTATTTCCTGCAAAGATGGCAATCCAAAAGCTGTTTAGAAACAAAAGTTCTCATAAAAGTGAGAAAATAAAATGTCAGTGGATGAATGACATGAATATTGCGACAAAGTTGTAAAATTTACAAGAAGGTAAAATAATAAGAAAATTCTTGCACCCCATGTAAATTTTTGATGAAGTGGCATAGAAAGAGTGATAAATAAATACAATTGAATTGCAGAACAACCTCCAATGATCAACAGGCGGAGTGAACTTGGATCATCAACATGAGTAATAGGCATTTATGATATGCAAATTTTCAATTTAAATGCATTTCTTTTCCAATAAATCCAAAAAAGAAAAATAAAAACAAAAACAAAAACCATAGGCTTGTTCACTTTCTACTACCCTTTGTTCCTCTGCTTATACTCATTGCTTTAGGTTCTTTCTCCGAATTCTATAATTTCACAAAAGGTTGTTGCACAGCTTTTGAGTGTGGATCCCCCAAATTTGATGTCATCGATCTGCAAAGAACATGTGCTGAGATTTGAGGTCAATTTGTTGGTGGTTACTGTCTTCATATGGGATTATGGTTTGCAGAATTTACATATATGCCAAACAATTCTTATATTTACATATCTAGCACCTAAACATTCATATTTACTTACAAACAACTCAAATATTTAACGTCACATAAATAATACCACCATCACTACTCTTTTAAAAGTAAAATACACATTTCCATGCATAGGTTTATGACAACAAGGTGTTATAAGTGTAAATATAAAGCTTTGGGTGCTAGTTATTTAACTACATAAGAATTGTGTGGTATTTATGTAAATTTCCCTTATGGTTATAGCCTTTAACTTTACTTCTTCTTTCTCCACTCAAATATTCAATAAGATAAGCTAATTTTTCTTTTACATCACAGTAAAAGAAAGCATTTTAAAAAGCTGGAGTAAACCTCAGCTCAGTTAAGAAATTCACACTCCATTTTGCTCTTGTAGGTATTCAAAACCTCATGAATGCCTCAGCTGCACCAGCATTATTTCATTAAAATTACTTGGAAAGGGCTCTTGAGATGGGATATCATAAAAACCTAAAAAATAAGAAATTAAAAGAAAAGAGATCCCCTTTAACCGAACATTACCTCATGAAAATTTTTTCTTTCACACAAGTTACAAGCATAAAAATAAGCAAACTACATGACACTATGAAATATACAGATAAGAGCATTTTTATGGTAAAAAAATATTAAGGGGCATTTACATACGTATATTACACAATTCTTATATATTTACATATCTAACACCTAAATGTTCATATTTGCATGCATACCACACAAATCATTAACATCACATCAAAAATAATACCAACACAATCTTCTTAAAAGCAAAAGACATAATTTCATGCATAGGATTATGACACCAAGTTGTTATAAGTGTAAATATCAAACTTTTGGTCTTACATATGTAAATACATAATAATTGTATGGTATATATGTAAATTTCTCAACAATTAATGAAGAAAAAGATGCACATATTCATACAACATCAAGGTTGTTCATCATTCCTAAAGTACAAAGAAGAAAAACGAAATTAAGTGCAATCCTCGCCATGAAAATGCAAGTCACATTGCACTTAAATCTTATGTATTTACATATCTCACATGTAAACTTTCATATTTACACACATAGCACTCAAATCTTTGGTATCACATAAAAATAGCACTATTATCATGCATAGGTTTAGAGTGCCAAAGTGCTATGTATGAATTGGTACAAGGTACGTAAATTTCTCTAATTACAATCCTACACAAAAAGCAGTTCCTACTCCAAAGTTAAAAGATGTTAAAGCATGAAATCTTGGACAGTTCAACATTCCAATTGTACAGCTTATTTGCAAGAACAAACAATATTATTTATGACACGCTGACATCAAATCAAAATCAAATTATTAATGGATCTTAAAGATCCCAAAATCCAGAATTGGCCATCAAAGCAGCTTCCAGTCGCCATAAAGAAGCATTTAAGCCTTAAGCATGCAGTAAACCAAGTACAGTTCATAAATTCATACAGAAAACTTGCTTCCAGTAATTCAATATAAATAACTACACGTAGCCACGTACAGCAACAGGAGATCAAAAGTTTTATTTGAGAGAAAATTCAACTGGATTATCGAAATTTGCAGTCCTATTAAATCATCCCAAACGAAGTTCACGCAATCCTCCATATAAAATTTAGCCAATTCAAACTAATCGTGATTCACAAACGAAGGAAGGGAGAAAGGGAAGGAGCACACCTTCTCGTTCATGCTCTGGCACTTGGACTGCATGTAGGCATCGGGATCAAAATTGTCGGACTTGAATATCTTTAGCTTATCGGAAAGCTGCACACCGCTCTCCTGGGATCCAGGAATCGATCCTCCGAGATGCTGAATCCCCGAGGACGCCAGGCCAGAGGGCCCCAAAGCCCTAGATCGTGACGACTTCGCCGAAGCCATCGGAACCAGAAGAAGCTATGCTAATACAACACGCCCACCACCGTGACGGGCTCCTCTATGATGCAATTCTAGAACTTTTTAAGAAGAGCTTTTGAACTGGAAAAAGTTCGATTTGAAGGAATGAATCAATACAGAGCAGAGAGGATCGGATCTCTTGCTGGCGGAGATGGGAAACACGGAAGGGGAGCTTCGCCAGCAATTTTTGAGATTCCTCCCTTAATAGATAACCCAAATCTTTTTCTTCTTTCCTGGTTTCTTCGCAGGGAGAACATCTCCCCGCCGCGAGAGAGAGAGAGAGAAGTGAGTGATAGACACGGAGGCAATGAGATAAAAACGTAATTTTGTTGGGGAAATTAATTAAAAGTAGAAATTATCAAATGTAGCATAAACCAAAAAATTTAGAAAAATTTACATATATATCATACCATAATATTTATATTTATAACAATTTGATGTGACAAAATTTTCTATGATAATGTAATGTAATAATAATAATAATAATAATAATAATGAAAGATTATATAGAAATCACTCAATCTTTATGTTTTTACATATTCAACTATATATCAAAAATGGGTTTCTTAAGGCCAATGCATGTTGATGTGCTTTGCTAGCCAAGATAGGACCTCTCCTCGGCCTCCTGTAAGCCTGCTGGAGTTGCTGCTACCAATTCGTCCCTTGGATCACTCATCGAGATCATGGTGGCTAGTGGGTTGGCCAGTCGAAGTTCTTTGACACCTCGCCGAAGGTTGCATTTACCATTGCCAATTTGCCTTCCCTCGGCAACTTTCAAGATTTCATTGGCACTGAAGTTAACGTTGTCCTATAGCAAGCATAGCCTTGCTTAAGGGGAGGTGCATCTTCTTCAGCATGGATCTCTGCAAGTAGCAGATGATTACGCAACATGATGATGAATTGAGTTAATCATAATGCCGCAAGTTGACAATTGCTTCTTTTTTGTAGTCATCATGCTCCCCACATCCTTAAAGACTTTAGAGAGGGCTGTCCATACTTGGAAAATGAGCCATGGGAAGAACCTCTCCTTATATCATGGTACTATTATTTGAGATATTTGCAGTTATGTCGGTGAAGACTGTCAGTTTACTTGGAAAATCTATACCTCTACTTCATTTTTTCTCCACTTCTTTAATTATCTATTCTCTTGAACCCAAATTACTTTATTCAGTGGTCTTATTTTCTCCTTAATTATCCTCTCTTCTTGAGTCATGGGAAGAACCTGCGTTTGAATTTAACCTCTACTTGTATTAATCACTTTCTCAAATTAATAGCCCCTTAACCCTTTGTCATCTTGAGCTATGCCGCAGTGTTGACAAATTGTCTTCATTTTCATCTGATTTCATATAGTTTTTTCATCTTAATTTAAATCTTCAAAGGTTAATACGACTTTTACAGTTCTTTGATTCACAAGTAGTGCTTATCTTTTATTGCTCTCAATTAAAATACATATATATTGATAAAAATAATGACCTACTATCTATATTTTTACTTAGCCTCAAATATGATTCTACACCCATTTAGAAGTTTTAATAAATATGGACATTGAACTTGTGATCCATTAAGAGCTTCAAAATGATGTATTATATTTGTCAATCAAAGACCAACCACCATTAATTACCGCAATCAAACTACCACCCAAACCCAACCTCAATTTGATTCAGCTAATTAGAGAAAACCTAATAATGGAATCATCTTGACTCTTGATGATTATGAGAGGGCACAAAATGTTTTATATGCTATTAATAAGAACGAAAAAAAAAATATTTTGGTACCTCACTACTCCATTAATAGAAAATCATCACTTAAAATTTAGAAATATATATTATTTCCTCTCATTTTGTATTAGCCATTTGCAATAGCCCACAATCATATAGTTGCATTTGCATAGCCCTCTCATTTCTTTGTATTAACCAAATGAGATGCTTATTTTCCACAATAGTTATAGCATGCAACTACTTAAGTCTACCAATCAAAAGACAAAAACATAAGAGACAATTCTTCTCCACCACCAACAATCAAAGAGAGAAATAGTTGGTACACCCAAAACCATCTTCCTAACAATAATTAAAATAACACACATTTAGTTTGTATTTATTTATTTATTTATTTATTTATTTCCCTCAAATTAGCAATAAGAAGCTACCCATATCAAAAATTTTTGGGATAATTACATTCATGGCACAGGAAATATTGATATTTACAAAACTAGCACCAAGCCATTTTTTTTATTTTTTTTACTTTAGAACTCGTCAAAATAAAAAAATGAGCCATGGCTTTACAATAAATTTTATATAGTAAAGCCCATTAAAAATTAGGTAAAATTTTTATATTTTTGAATCTAAATAAAACCAAATTTTAATGGAATAAAATCAATCTGAGGTCAAACTTGAGATGTGATTTAAATTTGTGCAAAAATTAAATGCAAATTCAAATAGAAATTGAGTCAAGGTCCAAGTAATTGATAGGCCCACTTTGAAACTAGTCACGGCTTGCGGCGCTCAGCGCGCACACACACTGATAGATAGTACGTGTGTAGGTGTGTGTGTGCACATTGATAGATAGTACGTGTGTACTAGTCACGGCTTGCGGCGCTCGGCGCGCACACACACTGATAGATAGTACGTGTATGTGTGTGTGTGCGAGCGCATATATAACCACTGTACCATGTAGAATAAAAAAAGAGAGACTTTTGTTGCATTTATATATTAAAGAAAAAAAAGCTCAATAGCTTTTATTTTGCAGCTGGGCAAATTTCCGCAGAGCTGCTCAAGACTAAAACGACTAATATTCTAAAATTCAAACTAATAATAAATACGGCCCTTGCAATAAAACAATGCCATGGAAGAAAAAAAAAAAAGAAAAAAAAATCAAATTTTGGAAAACTAGTTCTACGAGGAGGCTGTGAGATGATGCAGGCGGGACGTTAATAGAATCACCGCGGAACATCAACCAGCATAAATCCTATAATTACCCGATGGACCCAATTCTTTGCAAAGCGCTCAGCGACACTGGATGAAGGACCTGTAAGACACAAATATAATATTTCAATAGCTAAAACCTTACATATGATTGAAAGAGTTAGAATAGTTAATTTTTTAGTGTGAAATGAAAGATTTGGGTAGTATAAGATATGTAAATACATAAGAATTCAGTGGTATGAATGTGAATGCACCTAAAATAAAAAATAGCATCGCATGCACAACTTTGAACCGCATCACTTTTACAAAAAGTTAGAACTGAAAGATTATCACATTAAGAGTCTGCTTTAGCCAACAAAAGGTGAGTGTGACAAAACAAAACAAGTATGCATATATATATATATATATATATATATATATATATATATATATATATATATATGTTGTTGTATATATATATATATATATATATATATATATATATATATATATATATTTTTATTCCAATTATAATGGACTCAAATAAAGAAAGAAATAAAAATACAAAAGAAAAAATAAAAAACATAATAAAGATGAAAAGGAGTGTGTCTAATGTAAAATAAGGGGAATTAATAAATAATAACAACTATGGAAAGTCAATAAACCTGATAAATCTAATACATCCCTTCAAATTGAAGCATATATGTCAATAATGTTCAACTTGGATTTGAAGTCATCGAACAAATAACGATGAATAATTTTGGTAAGGGTATCTGCATATTGACCATTAAAGCGCACAAAAGAAACACAAATTTCCCCAAACTCAACATTTTTCTTAATGAAGTGTCTGTCAATCTCCGAATGTTCGGTACAATCATGCTCAACCGAATTATGAGCAATGTTGATTGCAGTCTTATTATCACAGAATAGTTGTAGCGAAACAGAATTTGGCATATGAAGTTCACTGAGCATGATGAGTAACCAAAGAACTTCAAAGTTCCCCAAGGACATTGACTGGAATTCAACTTCAGCACTGCTACGAGCAACCACAGTCTTAGTTTTGTTTTTCATGTGATAAGATTTTCACACATAAATGAGCAATACCTCAAGGTGGAACGTCGATCATGAACCGACCATGCTGAATCAACATCTATATAAATAACAATAGACCGATAGGTGACGAGAAACAAAACCGAGCTTAGTGTGCCTTTTCAATAGAGAAAAATCCAGTGGACAGCTTTTAAATGGTGCTCATATGGGTCATGCATAAATTAACTCACTATACCAACTGCATAACATATGTAGGGTGAGTATAGGCGAGGTAGATGAGTTTCCCTTTAAGGCACTGGTAGTGAGTCTTGTTGACAGACACAACCTTAGGAATGTCAGATAATTTTTCATTGTGATACATATGGATAACCACATATTTGCGTTGAGATAGACAAATGCCCTGAGATGATCGAGTCACTTACATGCCTAAAAAGTACCTGAGAGATCTCAAGTCCTTCATTTCAAAGGACTTAGCAAGAATGTCTTTCAAGGACTACAATATTTTGAAGATCATTTACTGTAAAAACAATATCATCAAGATAGACAATAAGAATAGTTACGCGGTCAATGGAGGAATGACGGAAGAAGAGAGTGCGATCTGACTGAGCCTGAGTAAAACCATGACCCACAACCACCTTTGTGAACTTGCTGAACCAGGCCTTTGGGGTCCATAGAAGCGAAACCTGCATCTTTCTTGAGGGGGTGCAAATTGTTCACATCGACCCAATGAGGGAGGGGTTATAGTAACGAAAAGTAAAATAATATTTCATGAGGGGCAAAATTAATATTTCAGGACGGGCCAAAAGTCAAATTACCCTATGTATAAGTAAAAATCTGAATTTAAGGAAAGTTAAATGCCCCATGGACCTTTCCTAGGTCCACCATTGCTTTGGGGATTGCTTTAGCCTATAAAAGGACTTTCGCAGGATGCAAACTAGCCCTTTTGATGCATTAGAGTCAAAGTCAAGAGGGATAGACATGTATACCACTTTTGTAAGCTCTCCATTCAAGAACGCGTTCTTGACATCTAGCTGAAATAAAAACCAATCCAAATTCACTGCAAAGGACAACAGAACCCAAATAGTATTTAACTTAGCCAATGGAGCAAATGTCTTCTCATAGTCGACTTTGTAGGTCTGAGAGTACTCTTTAGCGACCAATCGTGCCTTGTTGAGTTCAAAGAATCCATCAGAGTTGAACTTGGTGTTGAAAATCCATCGGCACCCCACAAATTTCTTATCCTGAAGAGGATCAACGACGTTTCACATATGGTTCGGTCGAAGGGCGTTCATCTCCTCCATTGCTGTCATTTTCCAGGTTGGATCAACAAAAACACCCTCAATAGTGGTTGAGATCTGACAGTCCGTCAGAGTATTAGCAAATGCTTAGTAGGTCGGCGATGAACTACGAAAAGATACACATATTGTCATAGAATAGAAGGAGCATGTTTGATTGCATTCCATACTCAGAGAACTCAGCTCCTCGTTCGGAGGAGGGGTTGTGTTGAGGACGTCGCCCGGAATGGAGTCAGGGTTCTGTAAGGAAGTAGTGATTTCCATAGTAGGAGCATTGGAATGGGTGCGCCGAGTGTAGACATTGATAGTGGGAGGAGGAGATTGTGTACTCATCGAATCAAGGGACTCACCAGATGATGCACTTGCCGAAACAGGGGACAGGATCAATGGGGGTAAAATCCATAGGATTAGAATAAGAGACAATGTCTAAGAACCAAGCTCCCCCTCACCTGTGGCCGAGCTAAGAAAATAGGAAACACTTTCAAAGAAGAAGACATCAGCAATCACATAGACCTTGTTAATGGTAGGATTAAGGCACTGATACCCTTCTGAGTGGCAGAGTGCCCAAGAAAGATAGATAGTTTTTATTTCAATGAACTTGTTTGTTTATACTTATTTAGGTTATTTGCTCGCAAAAAAACTTACTTGCAACTTATATATTATCTTATATAATCTCTATAAAGTAGTTAGATACTAGTTCAGAATTTATTCAATTAGTTATTTACTTGAATTTACAAAATCATTTGTTAAAATAATTGTATGAAATGTCAAGCCCCTGTTTGAATTTTTAGCATTTTTAGTAACCAATTGTAATATTTATTTTATTAAATAAAAACACATCAGAAGCAAATCAAGTATGATTATTAAAAAATTTAAGCAAACTAAGTATGAACATACATGTGACAACCTGGCTCGAGCTCGAGCTCACATCAACTTATAATAAAACCAAGCTAAGTTCAATCTATGACATTAAAGATTGGTTCCTCAAAAACCTTCAAAAACAAATAATAATTTAAAGAAAAAAACTATAGATGGAATGAAGATTTACTCAAGTTAGAAGCAAATCAAGTATGATTATTAAAAAAATTAAGCAAATTAAGTATGAACATATATGTGACAACCTGGCTCGAGTTGGAGCTCTAGCTCACATCAATTTATAATAAAACCAAGCTAAGTTCATTCTGTGACAATTAATATTGGTTCTTCAAAAATCTTCAAAAATAAATAATTTTTTTAAAGAAAAAATATAGATGGAATGAAAATTTACTCACGCTAGTGTCAACTTCTCATCCTGGATTTGCATCGAAATTCTGCTAAAAGCGCTATGTGATCAGATGACCACACCGTTGAAGGAAGTGCAATTTCTTTGCGTAACCTATCCTCATCCAATAATTCTAATAATGATTCCACAGTTAAAGAGCCCGCTGCAAGAAACATGTAACCGTACCTCATAAAGTTAATCATAAAAAAGCGTATAAGAAAACAAATCAAAATAAAAGCATGGGCCGCAAAACGTAGAAGTATACCTGTGTAAAATATGTAGTCAACAGTACCAATAAAATCTCTAGTATAATTCGTATACAGAGGTTCATTTGTTGTGGGGTCCATCACTCTTCGTAGCCACTCTAAATTAGGATCAACCCCGACCATCCTCGCAAATGTTGAATATGCACTAACCTGTAACGTTTTCAAACTCATAAAAAGCAAATACAAAAAAAACAATACTCATGTCAAACAATCTATACAAGTATTACCAGAGGGAGCTGGTGATTTAGTTTGTTTGAAGGACGGAGTATCCCAAGGGGATCTACCCCCAAATCAGGATGCAATTGGTCAACCTTGCCCGTTGCGAGAAGCGCATGAGATGCACTGCATCCAAGAAATATTCCCATTTTTAACGTATAAAAATAATTATCGCAGCCAAAATTTAAGCCCTATAAAGTTGATCATTAAAGCAAAGAAAAAAAATATTAGAAGAAATTGTCAGCGGGTTCATACCTTCCTGGAAGTGAATTAAAATCCCCACAAACCAACATAGGAATGTCAGCACTCAAAGCAATTTTCTCTAATCCTTTTAAAAGAGTGTTCATCTGAAAGAATTAAAGCAAATAATATAAATAAATAAGAAAGAAAAAAAAATACTAAATAGCACGGTAAAGTTAGTTGAATGGAAACCTGCCAAAGTTTTACATCTTTGTGATCAGGATGGACATCCAAATGAGTATTTGTCTGAGGAAAGGAAGTGTAAAATGGCCATCAAAACACAAAAAAACTATTTAAGTAGAGTCAAACCAAGTAGCATACTTTATGAAAATATCAAGAAAGAAATTTGATAAGAATCCAGCTTCAAATATGCATCATCATTATCATAAAATTAGCAAAAACGCCAATTCAGAATCTAAACCTGTATATAGCTTGCACCTAAGAGCTCAACTAAGCAATCATGTCTACATATCTCTCAAGTAATTGTTTACAAGCTAACGAACTGATTCATTTTCTTCTCAATACAAAAGAAAAAATGCCTTCAATGATGTTTAATCATCCTTCCTACACAGGTTAATGGTAAATAACAGGTATCACTGTTAAGTGTGAACTGCATATTTCAAACAAAAAAAAAGGGAAACTTCTGCCCCATAGATTAATATAAAGAGTTTTATTATAGTTCATGAGAGAAATATGTTAAAAGAAAAAGATAACTCTTACCACACAAAGAAGTTGCCTTTGGCTACGACTATCAATACCATCGTTGCTAAGCTTTTCCTCCAAAACTACAATTAAAGCAATATTGTCCTAGCAATAAAAAATAGAAAAAAATATTTAACAAAAAAGGGGTGTTATAACATAAAACCATGAATATTAAACTCAGGCATGAGACAATAACCCTAATTAGACGGTTCAAAGCAAGTTGCTTCTGACCGGGCTGGATCACTGCATCAATCAAAGATTGTGCAGCCCTTTTGAATTCAAACTGAATGCAAAGCAAAAAAGTTCAGCAAACATTATAATTGCATCGTTTAAAAAAAATAGAAGTAAAAAAGGAAGGCTAACCTCATATTTTTTAACAAGTGAGAACCGATCTCTTCGAAAAAAAGTAGCGCAGCCGTCAATTATATCTGAATTTCCATTATGAGCCTAACAAATAAATATAGTTAAGAGGACGCACATGTAGAAACAAGTTTGAAGATAATCTCAAATCAAAGAAAACCTCTGTTGTCTTCTTCTTGTAAAGCGCCTCGTAACCGTGCTTATCAAGATCTGGAGAAAAAAATTCCTCAAAATGGTCACTTTGGACCTGCAGTTTTCATGTTTACTTGTGAAGGAATAAAAATAAAAGTCCGTAAAAAATACCAATCTCAAAGACAACATTGTCGTGTTCAATGATAAAAATGTAGAATTCAATCAGGAAATCTCATATGATAAAAATGTAGAATTCAATCAGGAAATCTCATAAGTCAGGAATGCGTTAAGGATTCCTATAGTTCAAAGTTCAGCAAAAAAACTAAAATCAAGTTCACCCTACTTGATTGCAAAAGCATAAATAGAGAAATCAGAATAAAAAAGTATAGCCTTGAAGTCCTTGCCGGTAAAAATTTTGTACAATAAAAATAAATGGCTGGGGAAAAAATATTAAAAATGCTGAATAACACTAGCCAACACAATTAGAAAGTTTATCTTTTAAGTTAAGGCCCATTAAATCCCAAGGAGCTTCGCAATCAACCGACTCAAGAGCTTAAGCTCATAATTTGTAGCCAGGACTTGAACAACTACTCATCTGAAAGCACATTTGGCTTCATAATAGCCAATAATCTCAACTTTCTCCCAGAACACATCATAAGCCTATTGCTACCACACGCTAAAAACGGATGGGGTGTAAAATTTTGAGACCTCTAGTTTGACAACAGGTTAAATTACAACAGCAAACCAAACAAAAATTATTAAGCCTAATAATTGGGACCCAAAATCAATTTTATAAAAATAAGAAAAAGAAAAAAACATCCCTATGTATGCAAAACAAAATGGGGTTTTTACATACACAGCACTCATAACATATCATTTTACATATTTCACACCTAAACATTAATAATTACGGAATAAGCTCCCACATTAACAACGTTAAACTATCTCACATGAGCTCACCGGAAGGGAAAGTGGAAATGCAGCGACGGGATCGTGGCGGCATACAAACTCCGCCTCCTCTCTTCATTCTCCGGCGCTGGCAATCCCATCAACCTATGATTCGTTGTCGAACCGGATTGCCTTGGCCTGTCTCCTCTCTTCTTTCTCCGGCGTCGCCGATCTCATCAACCTGCTATTCACTGTCAGCCCGGGTTGCCCTAACCCGCCTCCTCTCTTCATTCTTCGGCGTCGCCGATCCCATCAACTTGCAATTCATTGTCAACCAGGGTTGCCTCGACTTGGGGTTGACATTATCGGAATTTACGGCGGCGTTTAACTCTTCGTGTTGTCCGCATGACGGGTGGTGGTGGCCACCCTGATTCAGTGGAAAAAAGGAGCTCTCGAGTTTGGGTGGAGGAGGGAGAGCAAGTCTGTCAACTGGAGGAGGAGAATGAAGGGAGTTTCGAAGGTCTACGGATGCCGCTGCAATCCTGTCGCTGCATTTCCCCTTTCCCTTCCGGCGAGCTCGTGCGAGGTAGTTTAATGTTGTTAGTGCTCGTCTTACTTCTTAAATATTAATGTTTAGGTGTGAAATATGTAAAAAAGTATGTTTAGTGTATGTAAAAACCCCAAATAAAATTAATGATATATGGGAAATGAGGAGTATAATTTGACGGCACTGTTTGGTTGTGTTAATATAAAACAATAATAAAAAAATAAAGAATAATGAAATTCAAAATAAAAGCGCAAAAATATATAACATATAACCAGAAAAAATCTCTAAATACATGAATTATAAATGTTAAAGGCTTGTTTGAAATCAAATTTGTTTTATGGTATAGTTTTTATTTTTCCGTTTGTTTAGTTTGTTTTTTATATGTTTTTATTTTTTGTTCTTAAATAAGCATGTTTTTTGAAAATATTCAAAACAACTTTTAAGTATTTTGAGTGTTTTCAAAAAATAACCATATCTCTGTCAAATATATCAAAAGTGTTTTGTTTAAGATCAAAACATAAATAAACTAAAATAAAACAAAAAAAAATAGAAAGCAAAAATAAAAGAGATCCCAGAAAAATTAAGTGCATTGAAAATGTACCTCTTGAAGACAAACAATGTCAGCACGGTAGCCAATGATCTCTTTCAATAAATTTTGCCTCCTATAAGGCCATGCAAGAGCCCAAGAAGGGCAGTAGCCATATAGGTCACTTGTTGCTTTCTGATCAGCGAGAATGTTATATGAGAGTACCTTGAAGGTACCAGAGGATGAACTATGACCATCATGAAGCAAATTCCCAAGAAAATCAGCACCCCCAACTTTAATCATGAGACGAGGGCATGATGAAGGAGCCGGAATTACACATGATGTTGTAACTGTGCTTGGACTTCCAACAGGTAATTTAGTTTTGGAATCTACCAGAAAACATTCAAACTTAAGTACATGACCAATATCGTCAACAGTGGGAGTATAGGTTCTAGAACGCCCCACTTCAAACCAGAGTTCTCCATTCTTTTCTGAAATATTTGCAGTATATATAGGTGCGGAAGCATTATCCAAGTTGGATGTTGAACTGATATTGACAGCGCGTGTAACACCGCTACTAAATCGTCCAAGTAATTCTTTCTCCTTGGTTGCATTTTCATTCACAGCATGGCCAGCTCGTTCATGCAAAACGAGGTGGTGTTGCCAAGCATCTGAGAAACATTTGGGCGTACAATGGAAACTCTTTGCAGGGGGTACTTTTGCCTTTAGACAACCTATGCACTGCAGAGTTGCTTCTTCTGATGGATGAATACTGCAGACGTTGACTTTTCTGCCAGTTTGAATGCGATACCTGCATGGTAATAAAAACAAATCAGAATAAAATGCCATGTGAAAATATCTCATACAAACATAAAAGGAGCATAACACAGTTAGCTGTAGCAAAGGTTAACTTTCAATGTAGTAACCATTTTCAGCCTTAGCTACCATCCATTTTGTATCTCTGCCAATTCACAACATAGAATCCAGCACTTAAGTGCATGCAACTCTTAACACAAAAAAGAAACCACTAACTAGCAAGAAGCACGCTATACATTCTTTCTTATGCTTGTTTTATTATTTTATTTCTGTGCTGAAACATTTTGCGAGATACAGGTGAAACAAGCAGCTGTGCCGACAAAAAAAAAATTAACCAGTTCTCCCGCTTCTGTGACTCTTACGTATCTTTGGGACAGACGCAGAAATGATGCCCGGATCAGTCTCACCAAGTGGGAGAAGAGTCGCCTCCTTCACTTCGCTGGAAACATTGGGATCCTCATAGTATGGTCATAGGTCAACAATGTTAAAGTTGATAGAAATATTGTAGTCTCCCAGTCGACAATCTAATAAACGTCTTGACAATCTTGAATGAACTGTCAACTCCAAACTTGATCTTCCAAAGAAAATATGCAGGAAATCTCTAATTCTTCAATTTGATCCATACCAAGTCAATTTCCTAGAAGATCATAGCAATCTTAGACTTGTTAGCCTAATTTCGATACTTTTTCTGCTAGGCAATTTCTTTCATCACGTGCTCAAGTTAAGTCTGAATCTCTTTAGCTCTAGCTTCTATATCAGTGTTGAACTCATAAGTTGAAAGTAGAGGCAATAATTCCAAAGAAGAGTTTTTCTAGTATACAATATCAAATGAGTTGTGGCCTATAGATTAAGTAGCGGGACATGAAAAATCAAGTTCCGTTATCTGATTCTTTTTCTCATAAAGCATATGAGGTTTTCCAAATTGTGATTCATCGCCGCAATGTATTCATCTATTTTAGGGTGCGTTGATGAACTAAAGGTGTGCTTGGAGTGGCGGTGCGATGTTAGTGTAGTGTCGCATCGTACTTTTTTCTATTTAGCAGAACATTTTGTTTACTTTTTCAAAAAACTGCAAATGAAAATTGCATTTTGCCATCGAATTTAACTGTGTGATGGTCGCTAAAAAACTGCGATCTGACTTTTTCGAAAAAAATTTTGTAACAGCCAAAACAGTTTTTTGAACAACAAATTCTTCTGCAGCAGCTTCACAAATGTTTCTTCAAACCGTTGCAGTTGCCTCAAACCAACCCTTAATCTACTAAATTGGACACAGCTTTTCCCATAAATTCCTAAAAAGGTGATTGAAAAATTTCACATCCCTATTTGAAATGATAGTGTCAGGCACACCATGAAGACTTTATCTTCTTAAAGTATAAATCTGCAATGTGCAAAACATCCATCATCTTCTAGCAAGGTACAAAGTGTATCATTTTGGAGAAACAATCCTATCAGAATAACAAAATCCTTACTTTGTTTGATCCATGAAAGACCCACAATGAAGCCTATGCTCATATCCACCCAAGGTGATTCTTGTACAAGAAGGGCAACGTACAAACCCATACTCTGCCCTAAGTCTTCATTAAATAATCTACCCTACACAATCGAAATGTCTACATGTATCTTGTTCCAATTTAGGCCAGTAAAAGTTCATATTCACGCCTTAGCAAAAAGAAATTGACAAATAAATACTAAAGTCAGTTTAGCCAACCACGAAGTCAAATTATGATTTTGTTCGACAAAAATCAATTAGATTTAAGTTCATTATGTTCTTCAAAATTAATTGAATAAGACTTGTAAATAAACCAACTATTTAATTCATGTTTTTTACTAAAGAGGTGTCAAGCTTATCATTACAAAAAGTTTTATTTGTTAATTTTGAAAGTTGATTTAAAAGCTAATAGCAAGTGAAGTTGATGAGAAAAGTCCAATGCAATCATTTAAAAACATATGCAATAAGAGCATAGTATAAACCTTTATTTTTCTTAATCTATTAACCAGGTCAAAAATACACAAAAGGATAAAATGAATCAACTTATTTATAATCATATAAAAAATAATTAATGTCAAAATATAACCCTAAAAGATGCTATTAGGGTGAAAAAGTGAAAGTCTAAGGGTAGTGCCCCTCTAACTAACTCTAAAAAGTGCAAACCTTGCAAGAAAGAAGAAAAAGAAGAAAAAGAAGAAAAGGTCCAAGGGTTCAATTCCCATCAAAGAAACTAACAATAGATATTGCAGGATGCATGATAAGGCAGGTGTCAAATCAGTGATCAAATTAAATATAAAATCACAAGAAGTTTTATTAATGAAAACATGGCTAGTCAAAATAGAGAGGGAAATGGCGCTAAATATATAGTTGAGAGGGACTGCAAAAAGAAAACAGCAAATGGGTTGTGGGCCTGCTGGGCTGCGTGGATGTTTGATCATGTTAGACACCCTTGTCGTAGATAGAGGATTCATGCCAACGATGATGCCAAAAATAATTACCACATTAAGCAAATTGTATAGAAAAAAAACAACAAACAAAGTGATGGAGAAATACAAGAGAGGGCGGGTGATGTTTTTCTCTAAAATGAAGTGAATGCACTTTCTAAATAATATTTAAAATACGTAACTAATCACAACAAAATAAGTCAACCGAAATGAATGCAAGGTTCAATAGTTGTTATTAAAAATGACTATGCCAAAAAGGCTCATCATCATCGCTAGAGGATTCTTGTCATTAGCAACATTCAAAAATCTTTACAACATAAATAGTCTACTGATGAAAATGGCAACATTTTGATGGAGAAATGAGAGCAAGAGTGTGCCATAATTTTTAAAAGATAAAATGAAGATAATTTCTTTTTTAAAAAAAAATCAAAGACTATAATAATTGCAGCAAAAGAAGTGCAGGTGAATATATGTAGGCTTATTCAATAACTAGTCATGAAGAAAATGGATAGAAAAAATGTTCAAACTGAGAAAAGAACTTTCAGTGTGTGGGCACACAATAGGTTAAGATAAGATACCAAGTGGTTTTAAAAAACCACGGGAAAATAGGAACTATCGAGTGGCTAGTTGTGATCAGCAAAATATGATGTTCACCAACGTTCACAGTCACCAATCAATTATGCTCCATTATAAACAACACTCAACATGGAAGTGCAAGAGGAAATAGTATAAATAATGATGAGGTCCTTGATATCAAAAGTTATGTTTAAAAACACACATTAAAGGGAGCCTTGTATACAAATAGGAAACATTAACTTCATGTAGTTTGAAATGACTGAAAAAAGCAATTTGTCAGGGCTTAAAAAGAAATATCTACAAAATGGGAACAACGTGAAAATGTTTCATGAAGGGGGAATATGGGGATAAGAACTATAGGGTGGGATAGAAGCAAGGAGAGGGGCAATCAGGAAAACTTCAACACAAGTGCTTCTTAAAAATGTGAAAACCAGCAATAGTTACTACAGTTTGAATGAATAAACTTTCAGGAATTTTATCAAACAATGTCCCACGTGTTATGTGGCAATGATTCCTAACACACTAAAACACTACTTACCCTTCACTTAACAAAATGAAGCTTATGCAAAAATAAAGCTTAGGCTATTGAAGATATTATTTAATTTTTATTAACTTTGGTTTCCATCCGAAATAATCCAACAATCCATTCTCTAAAAATCAGCATACACTGTTGTGCTTGTCATTTTCCCATAAATGTGATCCTTTTGTGATTTGAAAGTAAAGAATGTTTACATTCTGCAACCATATGCATTAACTATTCGTATAAAACAAAGCATACCAAAAAGTTTAATAGACCAAACATATATATTCATTGTTTGACTTTCTCATGCTTAATCCCAATGCCCAACTAATAGAAGTCAAATTACCAACTTCAGATGAGTTGTCTATGGCAGGCAATTTTATAACGTCGATGCAAATAACCAAGATTTACAAAATAATGATTTTGCACACAAATTATTATGCATTCTTATCTTCCTATAACAATCAAAATATTTTCATTAGTAACAGCTATTTTAAATGCAATATGAAATCACAAAAACCAATGCAAGAAAACATGCCTGTGTGCTTTCACCATGTATACTTTTTTTTTTCATTTCTCAGCAAATCAAAATGAATTTTTCCACTAAATTTTAAGTGCACTATAGCCTACAAAAGAATTGATCAAATTATAATGGAAAAAAAGAAGATAGCAAGAAAGGGCTAAGTATATGCGCAAGAGATAAACAAAATTTGTTAATTTAAAAAAAAAAGGTAATATGCTGCATTTTTTAATGAGGTGAGGATCGATACTTCAACCAGTATAAATTGAATAGGCATGCTCAGAGAAAGCAGAAGTTCCTTCACTCAAAACAGCTAATGATACATGCACAATAATTTTTTTCATCATGCCAGCGCTTGAATTATTGCATACTAGTCTAGACGGTAATGAGCTGAAACAGAGCTAGAAAATCATGCTAGCACAGACAGCTTCAATATGAAACCAAATTCACATTCATATTACTATGCATCTAAGAGAATGTAGCCATTAACAATTAGAACACTTTAGAAAAACGAATTTAATCAGCATAAGAATAAGATCCTAGCACGAATTGTGAAAAGATAGAAGCACGCACGGCATAAACCAAACAAACCAAGAGCCTTATAATACGAGGACAATATTAAAGCTCATTTAGCTTCAATAAACAATAAGTTCAGACATATCACATGAATGCTAGAGAATCAAAACTAGCCAGAGCTTCAACTCACCATTTATATCCCATGTAGCAACCCCCAACGGAGGCGGTCTCGGCAGCAAAGTCGTTACAAACGGAGTTATCCGGAAGCTTGAGAAGAACGTAAGGCGTAATCTCAAAATCAACCACGGGAATCGCGGACGACAAATGAACATGCAGCACGCTCAACATGTTTCCCGTCCCACAATTCCAGCACAAAACCCTCTTTCAAACCTTATAACAAACCCTAGCGACGCTTTTACACGTCCGATGTTGCTGTAAGTCAATAACCGGCGAAGGCGCGGCGGATCCGCCATCAGAAGGCCCTCGAATCTGCCAGGGTTAACCAATCTTGTATAAACCCTCGTAAAATTAGTGTTGGTGATTGGTCGTAGAACTGAGCGGACGGGATGGCGCGCTCTCTCTCCGGCGAGGAATTTGAACAGCAGATTTTCTCTACTAGGGATCGTGCGAGAAGGAGTAGGGCGGAATTGGGGAAAGAAGAGCTTCTCGGGCAACCGTTTCTGAGCACAAGATGGGGTTTAACCTCGAGAATTCCGGTAGCGAGTAGCAAGATTCGGCGTACGGTTGCAGTACAACGGTTAACATGTATATCGCTTACATATTCAACACTAAATATTATTATTATTATTATTATTATTATTATTATTTTATATTAACCACTTCTTTGTGTCTATCCACTCGTCGCTAGAGTTGGGTTCGAATCTATGACCTCAGGAGTCTTACAATTAACTTCTCAAATGCCACCTAACTAGACGGGGAACACCATATATATATATATATATATATATATATATATATATATATATATATATATATATATATATATATATATATATATATATATATATATATATATATATATCTGTGTGTGTGTCAGTGTAGAGATCCAATGGTTCAAAACAAATAAGTATGTTCTTGGTTGGCTATCCTCGCACTGGTTTGACTCGGTTTGATGGGTCTTGTAATCTCCTTGTAAGGGTTCTTCCTCTATATTGTTTTCTTGTTCTGAATCGTTAGATGACTTTAAGATCAGCACTATCCCATTTTTGTTCATATTAGTAAATAAATAATTATATAAGATTATAATTCATAATTTGGAATTATGAATGTTTCTTTTATTAAAAAAAGGGATTTAGATTTTAGGATATTGATCAAACAACTTTAAGACACACAAACAATATATCACTTGTGATTACTTCTAACATTAAATTGAAGTTGACACAAAGAAGCTCGCACAAATTTGGTTTTCTTACTCATTAGATGTGTTTTTAAGGGTTGTTTGTAGGGTTTTTTTTAAGTATCCCATGGGGAATTTTATCTCATCAAATAAATAATTACGAAAGTGTGGCTAATAGTTCTACTAAAACCCTCACACAAACAACTCACTCAATAAACAAATAAAAGTCTAAGAACCATTAGCCACGAATACAACTCAAGCAAGAAGACACGTTAAAAAAAAATTATCAATACGAATATAAGGAATATTTAAACAATCCTCCTTAATCAACCAAGAAAGCTCCAATGAAATAGTGATAGAAAATTTAAACTCATGAGAATCCAAACGTCTTTTCATAGCCCAATTAGAACACTGGTTACTTTCGCGATAAGTAAACATCCACTGAACCTGCACATACTCAGCTAAAACAATTTTTTTATATGAATAATCAAAAACCAAGGATACTTCTTTTTAATACAGTAATTTCACAATTATAGAGAATCTGTTTCAATCTCTATATTATCTCAACCGCAACTTACAGCCAAAAAAAGAGCCATGATTATTCTCTCTGCTTCAGCACATATATGAGAAACAACAGAAACCAGTGCAAAAAAAATCACAGCAAGCAAACACCTATGGAGCTTCAACAAACTCCACCAATGCCAGCAAACAAAGTATTTCAACTATCATTTGTATTGAATTTCAAAACACATCTCTTAGATTTTTTTTCTGCATAACCACATTAGTCACAGGTTTGCAATTCATAGGAATCAAAATATTAAACTTATTAAAAACTTTCAGCAGGTGCAGTCCAGCTGGTTTCTTAAACCCGCCATATCTAAGCATCTTGAAACTAAAATTTCTAATGTAAATAAAATAGGAGACCTTAAAAATCAGATTACCCGTATGTTTTGACTCATTTATAGTAATCCAAATGAACTAAAAAACCACAATATTAATAGAAGCAAAAAACAAACCACCTCCATAATTTTCTAACAATTAATATAACCAGTAATGGAATTCGTAATAACATCATTCATTCTTTTATCACAAAAAATAAAAACCTTCGACCAAATCTTTAGCAAACGAACAATTGATAAAAATTTGCTCTGCATTATCATTTTTTTATTGCAAATGAAACATCTAAAGGGAAGCCTCAAACCTTTTATCTTAAGAATATTATTCATGGAAATAATACGATGAAAAAGCCTCTAAAAGAAAATTGATTGGGAACGCTTAACAAAAGATTTCCTAACCCAATCTAAATACATACCGTTAGAAAATTGCAAAGGCTTATTTTTAGAAATAGAGCTACCACCATGACCTTTAATTTTGATTTTATTATTACCAGCAATAATAGAAATCTTAGCAATCAGGTTAACATCATCCTTACTAACCAGATTGCTCAACTTATGTAAATCTCAGGTATCATTACTCCAACAGTCTTTAACCGCCAAACCCACCTCAAAAGGGCCCAAATAAGAATTAGCCAAAGGTGTTTCTCCTAACCAATTATCGATCAAAAAACTACAGCTCCCATTATCAACATCCCAACAGAAGAAACCCTCAGTAATTTTGACAACCTTAAGCATTTCCTTCCAAACAAAAGTATCAGAAGAATTTTAAATAATAGAGAGAGGATAAGAGTTACCACAATACTTACTTTTCATTGATACACAAAAATAATATGTTATTTTAGGTATCATTTTTATGTCTATTTTTGGTGATATTGCACTTTAAAGAAAGCTATTTTTTTGTTTTTGTTGTAGGTATATTATTTTTAGGCATTTGTAGCAAAAGTGATAAAATGAGCAAAATTTGGAGCAAAAATAGCTAAATTTAGGGTTTGGTGCATGATGCGCGAAAATCAAAAGCGCTGACGCATGATGCGTCAGATCGGCGCATGATGCGCTAAGTGCGACTTTTTCAAATTAAGACGGTTCGAGACAAATTTTGCTCGAATTTTTAAAGAGACGCTTATTCTAAACATCCTATCGAGTGATTCAATACATCTAAACACTTTGGAAGGTTCTAATTTGAAGGGATTTGACTCTTGGATCAAAGAGGCACATCTTTTGAATTCAAAAGTTTAACCTTTGAATTTTGGAGGGAAATTGAACCTCTTTTCAGAGGAGGCCGCTCAAAATAAAAGAGAGATGGAAAAAAACATCTAAGGGGGGAGAAAAAAGAAAAAGGTGAAAAAGAGAGGTGGCATGAGAACTAAGAGGGAGAGATAGAGAGAAAAAGTCAAGGGCTTGGAGATTTTCTTCTAGTGTTGTAAGAGGAGAGGGAAGATGAGAGATTTTTTCTTCATTATACTTCTAAGAGAGAATTGTGAGTACTTCACAAAGGCTTGGAGAGAACTTCTAGAGATTTGCTTGGGAAAGATTGTGAGATAAGTTGTATTTTCATTTCTTTTGTTTGTAAACTTTTTTTTTATATGAAGCCTGTGTTTTATCGTATCATTCTCATGAATTTTGAGTAGTCTTCTTTATCCTTCTCTCTACTTTGAAGAAATGGTTTCGTGAAGAATTGATTTTGTTTTCTACGGTTTTAAATGTCAATAATTTGTGATGATTTGAACTTTGATATTCATTTACTTTTCGATATGGCCAATTGAATTGTTAAAATGTGTTGAGAAACATATGTTCTAAAAATGAGATATGATTTTTACAACAAAGGGAAAATTACATTTGATTTCATGGGAGAGTATATCATCCATGGGATTGGGTGCAAATACTTAGAGAAATATATTTCATTGGATGTACAATTGGAAGATTTTAAGGTGACAGTTTAGAATCCCCAATTTAGTTCAGTTGATTGGAAGTTAATGCAAGCATGTTAGCCCTCAGGTAAGGGAGTAGTGGGAGCTCTAGAGTTACAGTCGGTATCCTTCCATCCTAACCACGTAATTAAGGACTAAACTCTGGATTAGTCAATGTTTTTTATAGCGCTCGGAAGAAGAAAGAAAATAAGATTGCTCATATTTGACACAAAATAGTTTTTAAATATATTTTTCAAATGATTTCAATTTCTTCACAAGTCATATTTTCATTGTAAAATGGATGTTTGTTTTCTCTTACTTGAAATTTTTGTCAACAAAAACATTTATTTTATTTCAGCAATTTTACTTTTCAAAGTTTAGCATCTAGTTTAACTAACTGATGTAGACGTACATCTACATATTTAGTAGTATTTCACTTGATTAATTTAACTTTAAACTTCTTACTTTACTTTTATTTTTATTTTTATTTTGATTTAAGAATATAATATAAATAGTTAGCTTATATATATTTCTACCTTCTCTGTGGGATCGATATCTAGGACTCCATTAGAGTCTTATATTACTTGAACGATACATGTACTTGTGTTATATGTAAAATAGAATTAGAAGTTTAAAAGAGATTTTAAAGATAAATTATTTTCATTAAAGTTACATTATTGTTTGGTTTACATTGTATATTTATTATTAATTTAATAACAAGTTTCTACGCATCAAGTTTTTGATCATGCGCTGATCTTAATTTCATTGATGAAAATAAAAACATGTGATCGGTGTCAAAAAGTAGATAATATTTCTAGAAAAAAAGGAACGTCTCTAAATTTTAATTTGGAAATTGAAATTTTGATGCATGGGATTAGATTTTATGGAATCATTATATATATATATATATATATTGTGGTGGATTATGTTTTAAAATAGATAAAAGCAATTGTTATACCTAGATGTGATGCTCAGAATGTTTCTAAAATTTTTAATTAAAAGCATTTTTACAAGATATGAAATGTCGAGAGTAATCATTACTGATAGAGGATCTGATTTTAGAAATGTTATAGTTGCAAGATTGATGTAAAAAAATATAATAGAATACATAAAATTGCAACTGTTTATCATCCCCAGATTAGTGGTTTAACGAAAGTATCTAATCGTGAAATTAAGAGAATTTTTTAGAAATGTATTAATCTTAACCAAATGGATTTGTTTATTAGATTAGATACTGCATTATGGGCATACATGACAGGTTATAAGACACCTATAGGAATGTCCCTATATAAATTAATTTTTGGGAACTTGAAAAATTAGAAATGAATCTTACGATAATGCGATGANGGATAAGAGTTACCACAATACTTACTTCTCATTGATACACAAAAATAATATGTTATTTTAAGTATCATTTTTATGTCTATTTTTTGTGATATTGCACTTTAAAGAAAGCTATTTTTGTGTTTTTGTTGTAGGTATATTATTTTTAGGCATTTGGAGAAAAAGTGTAAAATGAGCAAAATTTGGAGCAAAAATAGCCAATTTTAGGGTTTGGTGCATGATGCACGAAAATCAAAAGCGCTCAGATCGGCGCATGATGCGCTAAGTGCGATTTTTTCAAATTAAGTCGGTTCGAGACAAATTTTGCTCGAATTTTTAAAGAGACGCTTGTTCTAAGCACCCCATCGAGTGATTCAATACATCTAGACACTTTGGAAGGTTCTAATTTGAAGGGATTTGACTCTTGGATCAAAGAGGCACATCTTTTGAATTCAAAAGTTTAACCTTTGAATTTTGGAGGGAAATTGAAACTCTTTTTAGAGGAGGCAGCCCAAAATAAAAGAGAGATGGAAAAAAAACATCTAAGGGGGGCGAAAAAAGAAAAAAGTGAAAAAGAGGTGGCGTGAGAACCAAGAGGGAGAGATATGGAGAAAAAGTCAAGGGCTTGGAGATTTTCTTCTAGGGTTATAAGAGGAAAGGGAAGATGGGAGATTTCTTCTTCATTATACTTCTAAGAGAGAATTGAGAGTACTTGACAAAGGCTTGGAGAGAACTTCTAGGGATTTGCTTGGGAAAGATTGTGAGATAAGTTGTATTTTCATTTCTTTTGTTTGTAAACTTTGTTTTTTATATGAAGCCCGTGTTTTATCGTATCTTTCTCATGAATTCTGAGTAGGCTTCTTTATCCTTCTCCCTACTTTGAAGAGATGGTTTCGTGAAGAATTGATTTTGTTTTCTACGGTTTTAAATGTCAATAATTTGTGATGATTTGAACTTTGATCTTCATTTACTTTTCGATCTGGTCAATTGAATTGTTAAAATGTGTTGAGAAACATATGTTCTAAAAATGGGATATGATTTTTACAACAAAGGGAAAATTACATTTGATTTCATGGGAGAGTATGTCATCCATGGGATTGGGTGCAAATACTTAAGGAAATATATTTCATTGGATGTACAATTAGAAGATTTTAAGGTGACAGTTTAGAATCCCCAATTTAGTTCAGTTGATTGGAAGCTAATGTGAGCATGTTAGCCTTCAGGTGAGGGAGTAGTGGGAGCTCTAGAGTGACAGTCGGTATCATTCCATTCTAACCACGTAATTAAGGACCAAACTTTGGATTAGTCAATATTTTTTATAGCGCTCGGAAGAAGAAAGAAAATAAGATTGCTCCTATTTGACACAAAATAGTTTTTAAATATATTTTTCAAATGAATTCAATTTCTTCACAAGCCATATTTTCATTGTAAAAGGGAAGTTTGTTTTCTCTTACTTGAAAATTTCGTCAACAAAAACATTTATTTTATTTCAGCAATTTTACTTTTCAAAGTTTAGCATCTAGTTTAACTAAGTGATGTAGTCGTACATCTGCATATTTAGTAGTATTTCACTTGATTAGTTTAACTTTAAACTTCTTACTTTACTTTTTTTTTTTGATTTAAGAATATAATATAAATAGTTAGCTTATATATATTTCTAGCTTCTCTGTGGGATCGATATCTATGACTCCATTAGAGTCTTATATTACTTGAACAATACATGTACTTGTGTTATATGTAAAATAGAATTAGAAGTTTAAAAGAGATTTTAAAGATAAATTATTTTCATTAAATTTACATTATTGTTTGGGTTACATTGTATATTTATTATTAATTTAATAACATGTTTTTGCGCATCAAGTTTTTTATCATGCACTGATCTGAATTTCATTGATGAAAATAAAAACATGTGATCGGTGTAAGAGAGTAGATAATATTTCTAGAAAAAACGGAATGTCTCTAAATTTTAATTTGGAAATTGAAATTTTGATGCATGGGATTAGATTTTATGGAATCATTCATGACTTCATTTGGATATATATATATATATATATATATATATATATATATATATATATATATATATATATATATATATATATATATATATATATATATATATATATATTGTGGTGGATTATGTTTTAAAATAGATAAAAACAATCGTTATATCTAGATGTGATGCTCAGAATGTTTCAAAATTTTTAATTAAAAGTATTTTTACAAGATATGAAATGTCGAGAGTAATCATTACTGATAAAGTATCTGATTTTAGAAATGTTACAGTTGCAAGATTGGTGTAAAAAATATAATAGAATACATAAAATTGCAAGTGTTTATCATCCCCAGATTAGTGGTTTAGCGAAAGTATCTAATCGTGAAATTAAGAGAATTTTTTATAAATGTATTAATCTTAACCAAATGGATTGGTTTATCAGATTAGATACTGCATTATGGGCATACATGACAGGTTATAAGACACCTATAGGAATGTCCCTATATAAATTAATTTTTGGGAAGACTTGTCGCTTGTTAGTTGAATTGAAACATAAAGTTTATTGGGCAATAAAAAAATCTAATTTCAATTTGAAAGAAGCTGGTGAGAAAAGATTATTGCAATTAAATGAACATGAAAAATTAGAAATGAATCTTACGATAATACGATGATTTATAAGGAAAATATGAAAGGATGACATTATCGAAAGATAATGAAAAGAGAATTTGATCATGGACTCAAAATTTTATTATGTAATACAAGTTTAAAATTATTTCCTGGAAAATTGAAACTGTTGCATTTTCAAAAACGGTTGCATTTTCATCATCCGCCGATCTGGCGCATCATGCACCAGCACTCTGAATTTTTGTGCATAATGCGCCAAACCCTAAAATTGGATTACCTAAAAATGACTCTAAATTTTGCTCTGAATTTTGCTCCTTTTGTCATTTTTGTTCCAAATGCCTAAAAATGGCATACTGTAACAAAAAAAAAAATATTTTTTAAAGTGCAATATCACAAAAAATATGCATAAAAATAGTACTTAAAACATTATATTATTTTTTCAATTACTTTTTCTGAATTGAAAATATAATCTCATAAACCTAATTTTCATAGAATCATTGATGTTTCTAAAGCTCAAAACACCAGAATGATAAGGCTTACACATTTTTAACCAACTCATCCAATGAATTTTATGGTCTTTACCGGCCGGAAGGAGTTTATCAAAATTATTCTCAAGTTTTTAAATCAAACTAATATGTTATAAACAAACTAATGCATATCTTGATTTGAAGAGAGTCTAACTGCGTTCAAATTTGAACACAATCTCTTAAAACTTAGGTCGATTAATTTTCCATCATTTTTGTTCAATTTTGTGAATAAATAAATTTGAACATTCTCTTAAAACTCACAAGTTAAATTAATCAAATTTGAACACACTCTAACTGCTTCGTTAATTTTCACGAATAAATTAATATGTTGTTTAACTAGTAACTTGTAAAATGCATTATACTTATATGATATATTATTAAATAAAATATAATTAATCATAACTAATTTAATCCTTTTTGTAATAGTAACATTATATTTTAATATTAATGTGTATATAAATTTAATATAATCTCTCTTCTTTTTTTTTATTTTAATAAAATATTTTTTTAGTATTTATTCATGTTATTTAATTGCAAAAATGTTTTTTCAGGTCTTATATATTATTTTATTTATTTGGTATAAACTAAGTAGATATTAATTTAAATTTTATCAATTGTTTGTTTATATAGATGTATGAGTTCAATCATTAATAATTTTATATAAGAAAATAAAATATGCATTCAAATTTTTAGCTTATTTTCAAGATTTGAATGAAAAATTAAGTGCAAAACAAGTATGATCGTTAAAAATTTAAGCAAGCCAAACACAGACATATATGTGAAAACTTTTGCTCAAGCTCGACTAGAACATGACCAACTATGATTTTACCAAGACACGTGCAATCAATCGCATTCTCAACTTTGTTCGGCTGGATTACAATCCTAGCTTTTTGATGGCGGGGATTTTGGGGTGTAAGCGAGCTAAGTTAGTTTGAACTCGACTCAATAATGAGTTCGCGATTCAAACTTATTGAGCCCCGCACCTGGGCTTAAATTCAAAGTTGTATATTATATGATGTCGAGCTCGAGAGTTGGTAGAGTTAACTCGATTATATTAATTAATTCATTAATTAATATCATTTTTCCTATAATAAGTTAAGCTTTTATTATTCCATGATCAAAATGCCTAAATCTTTTTTTATAAAAATCATGATCAAAATGGAGTTTTCAAGCTTACTCAAGGTGACAAATTCAAATTCAAGCTATAAGCTCAAGTCAAACTCAAGCTCAAGCCAATCATAATTCTCACAAATCAAGCTTGGTTTTCTCATCGGTCATGACTAAATGCGGTGACAGCTTTTTAGTTGCAGTTTGAATTTTTCAAACAAAAAAATTTATAATAGTCACCATAACTTTTTAAATATTAGATTATTTTTCAACAGCTTCACGGTTATTTTTTAATAAGCTGTAGCTGCCAAAAAACAAATCCTGTAATACATAAAATGCAATATTTTGTATGTCCTAAAATTGGTTTGGCCCAAAGAGTGCAACGATTAAGTACATAACCCAAACGATCTAACCCTTTACTATAAATTAATTATAGTTGAGCTCCACATTTAAAAGGTTACAAGATAAGATGTAACAAGTGCTTGAAATATAAAACATCAGGCGTACTAACAAAAATATATAAATAACACATACTACTGATTAATTACTTGATGTCTAATCCACATGAAGTAACTTATGAACTGACTTCTCACTTACTCGAATGCCATTTTTGGCTTATGAGCCAAGCCAGATTGGTAGATTGGTCTGGCTCAAAGCAGTCATCCAGCGCACTTGAAAATTATTTTATTTTATTTTATTTTATTTATTTTATTTATTTATTTTATTTATTTATTTTATTTTATTGTAAATAGAACCTCTGGCACTCATCTCAAGTAAAAAAGGGCCTCACAAACTGAGCTGACAATGCATCGTGAGTGTAAAATTAAAAAAATAGATATTATATATTTAAATACATAAGAATTTATTTCGATCCTGATATGATGTCGATACGAGTCAAGGACAGATCGAAATAAATTTAATCCATTAATTTGGCTCGCAGCTCGGCTTGTATGATTGAATCTGAGCACCGTTCAAACCCCAATATTCTTTTCTTCATAATCACAACATAAGATCTCAAAATGCCACATCATCACATCAGCCAATGAAGTCGGGTCCCACATCGACGTCCACGTGGCATCCAATCCACACAAAAGCACTCATATAACAGAGAAAATATTACATCAGAACTCCAAACTTAGAGCTACGTTCGGATTGCAATAGTTAGGAAAATTCTGCTGTGTTACAAGAATATTTTATCTGCGTTATTTGTAAAAAAAATGCAGTGTTATTTGATTATGTTGCGGTGTTATTGGAATATTCCCCGCATTACTTGATTTGAGGCTGAAGTGTTATTGAAATATTCCTCTGCGTTACTTGATTTGAGGTTGTGTTATTCCAATAATATAGTAAAAATTGATATAACACGGAGAATATGCCGAATAACACAACCCCAAATCAAGTAATGCGAAGAAATATTTCAATAACAACACCAAATAATCGAATAACACCGTATAATACTAGAATAACATTTCATTTTTTATAAATAATGCAGATGAAATATTCTTGTAACATAGCGAAATATTCCTAACAAATGCAATTCGAACATAACTCTACGTTCAGAGTTCTGATGTAATACTTTTCCCATTCCCATATACCAAAGCCTTCCGCTGCTTGCTCGTCAGCCAACAAAGAACTAAAGACACAACCAGTTTAAATTACTTTAAAGAAAGCTTTAGTTTTCTGAGTAGCAGAGCGAAGAAAGAAGCAGAGATAATTGAGTCTGCTCTCTCCTCCGATGCCTTTGCTTTAGACCCAGTCTTCGCCTTCCTCCTCCCGGTGAGAGACGCCATGCACGAAAAGAAGCAATAAAGAGAAAGCAGGGCGAGGTCTCTTTTTCTTTTCTTTCCTCTTTTTGCTCAGCTTCGCCTTTGCATTTGTTTTCTATATTTACATTTTTTATTTTGTTAGGAGGAGGGATGGGGTACTTATGATGAAAGAAGAAGAAGAATCTTCATGCACGTCTTGATGCCTTTGAATTAATCTTAGACCGGTTTTTTAACTGTTATTTTTTGATATTTGAGCCGATTTAATGACAAAGCCATGCATTGAACTCAAAAGATTTTGGTTTGAGCTCAAGGTCTTGACCAATAGAAGTCTAAAAAGATGAAATTTTGATGAGATTGGTATATTGGTTAAATGTTTTTGTTTCTTTATTTGTTCCTCTTGTAAGAGATTGTTAAGGTTTTATTTTGAAATTGGCTTTCAGTAGTTTGTAGAAGAGGGAAGAGCATTACTTTTTAGGACTAGAAAATCACCAAATAATTATTTTTTAAAAATTTTTGGCAAAAATATTTTTTGACTTGATATAAAATTACTAAATTTCCTTAACTATATAAGATAATTAGAAGTGCTAAATTTTATTATTTAAATAGAAAAATTGAAAATTCTAGCATATCAACTACCTATTTATAGACATAATCTGATTACGCCCTAATAATTTATTATCTTTTTCTTGATATATATATATATATATATATATATATATATATATATATATATATATATATATATATATATATATATATATATANTATATATATATATATATATATATATATATATATATATATATATATATATATATATATATATATATATATATATATATAATCAAATTAATGTATATGGTTTAAAAAAAAGTGCTTTTAGAATTACATTTACAACATTTGTATTTTTTTTCAATAGCTATAGAGAGCCTCTTCATCAACAATCCAACATGTATTTGCAGCTTCCACATATATAAATGCAACAAACACATAACATTTAAAACACATCAAAACTCCCATAAACAAACACCATAAAATCAAAATGAAAAACCAAAATCCTCCTTCCATTTCAGATATTTCAAGCATAAAATAAACAAAAAATATATAAATCTCTCCTCACAAAATCATTTTTTTTTCTCTCCCTCCACTCTCTGAGCTCCTTTTTCGCTCTGTTTGAAACTAAAGGAAGGAGATAAACTAAAGCGACTGCCAAAGCCCCGCCCATCTCTGCCAAGAATCTTGAATGCGTTTTTTTTTTTCCTTTTTTTTTTTTTTTGTGTAGAAGAAGATTGAAGAAATCGAAATCAAAATCTTCTTTTTTTGTGTTCTTTGAACAGTACGTTCTTAAAGCGGAGCTCTCTCTTTGACAAAATCAAACCATTTTTAAACTGTGTTTTAAGACTCTGAAGCACAAATGATTGCTGCGCATTCAAAATGAGACATGGCCTGCGGTGGCCGCCGGCGGCCTCCTACGGAGGTGACGGCGGCGGCCTCACCGCACCACCCACCCCTACTCCAGCACCGTCCCGCTTCCACCGTCCCCCCACCGCCACCCACCCCCTATGCTCCTCTGGGCGACCTCCCTGAATCCCCTGCTCTCCTGGAAACACGATGCAAGTAGCAAATAGTTCAGCAGAGATGGTTCAAATTCGCCGGTGAAGAGACAATTTGCATCATGCAGAGGTAAACAATTTTCAATTTTTTTTTTTCTTTATATAATCATATAATTATATATAAAATGCATTTTCTTAAGCTTTCGATTATTTCGAATCTACTGTCAGCATTCTTTGAATAGCAAAATAAGCACAAATTCTAAAAATCAGATTTTTATGCCTTCTATATTACTGCTCATTCTTATCATTATTATAAAATCTTCAATATAACAATCTCTCCACACAATATTCCATAGTTCTGCAGAGCAAACAAAGCAGCAGCAAAATACATTTCTTATACAAAATAATTAGAAAAATGCAATGTAATTAAACAAGTCATAAGATCAGGATCATCTCATAAAAAACAGCATTCTAAGAAATTATATATAGATGAAATATCAATTGAATCAAATATTAAAATAATTGCACCATAAAAGGAAATAAAATTGAATACCTGTTATGAATGGGATCAGGACCATTAGGCACTCTCCTCTTGCTCACATAAACAAGCTTCGCCATTGCGTTTCTACCATTACTCATTTCCCTCTCCTTCAACATCGCCGGAGCCAAAGTTGGCGGCGGAGCGAAGCCTCCGCCTCCGCCGCCGCCGCCTTCTCCTACCATGGAGACAATTAGACCAATGCAGAGGAAGCACGACAAGATGCAGAGGAAGATCCTTAGGAGCTTTGCATAGCCATACATTTCTTCTCTCATTTTCTTCTGTTTTTTAATCCGAGCTTAAGTACTCTTTCTTTTCTGAGCTCTTGTCTTCCCTATTAATCCATAAAAGAATCCATTAATATGACAGAGGAAGAAGATGAAGAAGAAGGAGGAGCAGGAGGAGTGGATGAGGGAAGAAAGGAGGGGATGAGGGAAGAAAGGAGGGTTGGGTAAGTGGAAGATTTTGGGCATTTAATTTATATATATATTTCATGCAGAGGTAAGAATAGATTATTTAATTAAATAATGCAAAATGCTAAGTTTAGCTGTCGCAATGATTAAATGTGTGGATAATTGCAAATATTTTATGTTAAAGCATATAAATAATAAACATGTTAAAGTAATAATTTATCAAGTACATGCATGGCATGGTGATTTTGTCCTGTCACTTTTTTTCTTAATAAAAGATATAACTTGTTTATTTACAGATCTAACAGTTAGATTTTAAGTTATATATATACTTTTTATTTAGGAGTTAAAATAGTTATATTTTTATGTGGTATGAAAATTTTGGGTGTTATAAATAAAAAATGTAAATTTTAGATGTTTGATCTATAAATAAATATGAATTGGTTGGTATTTATGTAAATGTACCTTTTTTTTTAAATTTAAATTTAAATTTTAATTTTAATTTTTTTTATGAGGCGATTCTGTCGTGCTTTAGATGGACCGGGGAGGGAGCTCAGGAATTTTGTGAACAGAGGAAAGGGGGATTCGAATGCGAAGAATCGTTTGAAACCCTCCGGCGCACTTGGAGCAGGTGGGGCCCACTGGACTGGATCACCTTCTGGTTGGAGAATTTCTTTTTTTTTTTTTTTTTTGGAAAATTGAAATAGATGTTTGGATTTATATTTTTATTTAAAAAAAAAATTAAATTTCATTTGATTTGGCGGTTCGATTAAAGTAATAAGTTATATATATATTTTTATTCGGAAATAATTTTATTTACAAAAAGCTACAGATTGAAATTCTATTTTTTGAAATTAAGGGAAAGTGGAACTATGAAATTAGCAAAAATAAAATAAAGTTTTTCTTATATAATATCTTTTAAAACAGGCCATGTTTCTAAGTTCTGTTCTTGGGCCAAGCCCACTTAAAGCCTGTTTTCACATAAATGAGGATAAGCTATTCTTTACATTTCCAGTTTCCTATGGGAATTGAGTAAATAATTTAAACAGTATTTTAAAATTCAGATGATGCACAAAGAAGATATGAAATAAACACTCAACTATGTATTCAATTATTTCCAGGCTCTGAAATTAAAGTATTGCAGAATGCATACTTATATATTGCAAATTTAGGTCTCAGGATTTTTAATTTAGGGCTGAAATAGCCTCTTCGTACATATTATTTCAGCCAATATTAAAATAGTTTGAGGTATATTATGATATTATGATATTTTAAGAAACTATAATATTAAAATGACTCCTACAAACTCATGAAACTATTTGGACTAGGGGGTGCAAACGAGTGGAGCCGAGCTCGAACTCAAATGATGAGCCCGAGCTTGGCTCGCAGTAGTAGAAGCCGGCTTGCGAGTGGCTCACGGGCATGATAGAAAATTTTATTTTTTATGCGAGCTCATCGGATAAGATATTGGTAAACAGAGGAGAATGATGGCCACAACTCATTGGAAAATCTATCAAAATCACTAGCTGCATGCTAATCAAGTGGTTTTGCGAGCCAACAAGCCGAGCAAAGATGAGCTCGAGCTCAAGCTATTGGCTCGATAAATTGGGCTCATGAACTCGTTAGCAAGCCCAGCTAAAGCAGGTACTTAAGCTGGTCGGCTCATTGACACTCCTAATTTGGACCCATTTTCATTAGCCTTTAAACGACATATATACATAGGGGGTCTTTCCCGTTGTAGGGGAAGTTATTTGGGCTTTTATGCAGGTCATTTAAACGAGCCCATGGACAATATATCATCCGAAAGAAAAGAATAAATATTTATTTCAACATTTTATGAAATAGAATTTTCAATAAAATTTTCAGACGAAAATATGGGGCTCAAAATTTCTATAAATGCCTTGATATTATCGATCTTTTTTCTTAGTAAAAAA
>NEWO01000039.1:251262-276942 GCA_003013225.1 Phalaenopsis aphrodite | reverse complement strand
GCGGGGCTGGTGGAGGTGTTGGTGGCGGGGGTGGTGCGGGAGGAGTGCTTCCTTGAGCTGCATGCATGGATGTTAAGTACGTGGGTTTAAGTGAGATACGCGTCAGAGATTAGTGAGCTTTGGGTGTTTAAGCATGTTTTTTAGGGTTTCAATTAATAAGCTGTTTTAAGTAGTGACGGGTTCGTTACTTTTATGTTTAGGGGGAAAAAGAATGCTAGTTTTGTAATATTTTGAGTTATTTTTGCTATTATCTTTCTGTATTTTGGATTTTAAATGGTTTTTTGCTATTTTGTGGTTCATTTAGTGGCTTGTGAACTGGCTTGATGAGCAAGAAAATTAAGCTTGAGTTAGTCTGGACTACACTCGTTAGCTTTTTGTGATATTCTTTATGTCTCATCAAATTATAAAACCTATCAATCATAAACTATGATGCAATTTTTACTTAAAAGTTTTAAAATGACATTCAAAAGAATCTCTTATTTGATTTCAAAAAGTGAATGTTTTGACACGACAAACCCAACAATATCAATGATGGTTTCATGCACTAAAATTAAGCTTGAAAATTTTTTGTCAACAAGATAAATTCAAAAAACTTTATCACTTATTTTGTGACAATTAATACATAAATAAAAAAATTGCCATCAAATTAATCAATATAAATTTTCCAACAGGGAGCCATATAATAATGAATGTTACTCATAAAATATTATAAGTAGACTGTTCTAATTCACATAATTGTAATGTTAACTTATTCATAGAGATATAAAAAATCCTTAAGAGAATTTTAAAGCTCTACATAACCATTATCATCTAAACACCATTATTTGACAATCTTTTTTGCAAACAGAATAAGTTGATCTTCATTGTCTGACCACTATCAACAAATCACCGTCACTCCATTGTCATCACTTCAAACAAAATTTAACCATAATCACCAAATAACAGATTAGTGTGAAGCACTTTACCTTCTAATTATATTTCCTCTAACAATGAGAATAAATAAATTTTTAATCTCAATGAATAATAGATTACTTTTTCTTAAATAGGTATTCTATGTAGGAAAATTGATATCTCCTTAGTTCAAATCATGCACTAAAATTAAGATTGAAAACTATTGCTCAACAAGATAAATTCAATGAACTTAAAATCACTTTATTTTGAGATCATTAAGACTTAATAGATAAATAAAAAAAAAACTATGATCAATAATCAATATAAACTGTTCAATAAATTATTATATAAGAAATATTAATCCCAAAATATTAGAAGTAAACGATTGTAATTCACATAAAAGTGATGTGAACTTTTATTCTTAAAGATGATAAAAAATATGAAGATTTTTAAAGCTCTAATTAACTATAGTTATTGATCATCTAAAAACCATTATTCCACTATTCTATGCATTATCTGACCAATTGTCCTCGTGATCACTTCAAATAAAATTCAATCATGGTCACCAAATAAACAAACTAGTGCGAAGTACACCCCTTTCTAATTATATTTCCTCTAATAAAGAGAATATCAAATTTTTATAATCTTAATCAATGGTAGATTATTTTTCCTAATTAGGTTTTCTATGTAAAATAATTAATGCCGCTTATACTCTTTAAATATAAAATTAATGGCTTTATGATGACTGAATATAACTTCAAGATTTTTCCTCTTCAAGCAAAGGTTAAAATGCAATGACTTAAAACTTTACCATAGGAAGTAAAAGTAAGAAAATTAATTCAAGATAGGGATAAATCTCCACTCCCTGCACACGACGCTAACTAATAAAGAGCCATTTACTGTACCTCAAATAAATTCAAGAGCCATCGTGCCAATTCATGCCTCTCATTTATTAGGCCACTACGTTTCCTTAAAGCACTAAATGAGCTCAAAGCAGTATGTATGCATGTATGTATGTATTATGGCTTTTTTTTTTATCTTTTTATTTATTTATTTCGTTTTTTTCTTATGTTTATTTATAAGACAATATGTGTATGAAATTTAAAGTTTAGGTTTTGAATATGTAAATATACTCACTGTTTTAATTATGTTCATTTGGGACGTTGCACGGAAATTAAACACACGCTGAAGTAAAAATGAAATGACGGTAAAGATATCGGAAGTTTTTAAATGAAAACCTTCGAAAAATAAAAAAAAAATCACATGTGCTATCCTGGTTGCGATAATTAAGTACGTAACAGTGAGTGCATATACTCACTCTTCTCTTGAGTTAAGATGAAATTAGAAAGTCGATGTATAGTGGTATTTTAGCAATGCAGTCGTATCGGGTCTTCAGAGCTTCTAGTAGATTGTTATGGAGACAGTAGTTCGCTATGAATGATGTAAATGATGATTGTAGCGTTAGATTGTCGTAGAGGCTGTAATTGAAAGTCATGGTAGCATTGGTCATGTGCGTCATAGATAATTATTTCAAGAGTGTAAGTTGACCACACATGTCGTAATAAAGGACTACAATAATGTCGTAGGGTGCAGATGCTAAAGTTGGGAGTTGGGTGAACCGTGAGCTGCATAGATTGTAGTTAGTTACATAGGTTGTAGCGGTGAGTTGTAATAAAACATGTAGGCCGCAAAAGCCATAATTGACAAAGGTTGGACTTTGGAGTTATGAGTCGCGTTGGCCGATGAAGAAAGCTGTAAAAACGTCTACAGGCTGCAGAGGCTGGAGTTGAGATCTACGTGCGTTGTGTAAGTCATAGTTACTGACATAAGTAGTAGCAAAGAGCTATAATAGCAGGGAGCTTCACTCTTTATAACAACTTGACATCCCTAAAAGTTTATGATTGAGCGCTAACCTAATGATACATGTGTTTATCTTTTTAAGAGTACTAAAGATTAAAGAAGTGAATAATTAGTATATTTTATCATATTAATTGATAACTTTGCAGAAAAAGATGCATTATAAAATTTTTAGTTTGATTTTTGAAATGTAAATATTAAATCTATAATTTAAATATAATCTATGAATATGAAATTAAAATGTGTATATCAAATTCAATTTCTTTGATTTGTTAAGTTGTTGATTACATTTTTGGTTTTAGTAACATAAAAAATATTTAAATTTTAAAAGTATTTATATATATAACATATTTTAAAGTTCATTATGACGATTATATTATCCATAAACTATAAAATCCTAATTGAAGTGAAGAAGTGAAGTTTAAAAAACGCCTTAACGATAATATTATTAGAGGCCTTCACATACATACCACCCAATTCCTATGTAATTACACATATAACCCCTAAACTTTACCTTTTACATTTATATAACCCAAATCTTTCATCTCTACACGATTTCATGCATATGATAAGGTGACATATGTGTAAAAATTAAAATTTTGGTGTTAGACATGTGGATACATAGGAATTGAGTGATATGTATGTAGTGATTTTATCTTATTCATATAGTCAACCAAAAGCATAATGTAAAAAGACAACGGCTTTTAAAATAGGATGATTCATCCTTTAACAAAGCTCGCTGAGCCCACCACCTCTAATTTCAAAAGATGATGTTAAGAGCATATATTTGGTATAGTTGTTGGGGTAAAAATTCATTCATAAGAGAACCGAGAAAAATACGAGATCATCTGATTCAGTAAAAAAATTATCTACTTGAAGTACCTGCACCCATGAAGGTAGCTTCAGATACATATGTCTTCTTGTTAGTTTGTCCTGCACGAAGGGAAGAACTTTAAGAGCTCAGGTCCTCATATAGTCATATGTGACATGGAGGCTTGTTAGATTTTTTTTATATGACACAATTCTTATACTTTATTACATATCTCCTACATAAACTTTCAAATTTACACACATACTATTTAAATGTTTAATAACTCAATAAAAGTTGCACTATTATCCTTTTTTTAAAGTGAAATACATATTCTCAAGGCTTACTTATAAAACACAAGACCACAATGCATGTAATTATGAAAATTTAAGTACAAGATATGTAAATACATAATAATTGTGTGTGTAATTATTTATTTATTTATTTATTTTTTATTTTCTTGCTAAAATCTTAGTTGGAAAGCTAACATGTATATCATTAATTATTAGATTTTTTTTTTTGATATTTTAATGCCTCAATGATATCATAGATAAGCAACATTAGATTTATTTTGCCCACAAAATTTATCATGAGAGTATATAATTCAAATATCTATGTCAAAATCAGTCCTTGGTTTGATGAATTTTAGTTTTAAGTGAATTTATTAATTTAAAAATTCATATATATATATATATATATATATATATATATATATATATATATATGAAAAATTTACATTCATACCACAATTCTTATTTTTTTACATATCCAGCATTTAAAGAAATTTACATTCATACCCCAAAATTTATTAGTTACGAATATCCTGCAGTGTTATATGAATATTTCATCTGAGTTATTTGTAAAGAATGAAGTGTTATTCGAGTATTATATGACGTTATTCGATTATTTTGAGGTGTTATTGGAATATTCCGCCACGTTAATTGATTTGAGGCCGAAGTGTTATTAAAATATTCCCCTACGTACTTGATTTTGGGCTGTGTTATTCCAATAACATATTAGAAATTGAAATAACACGGAGAATATGCTGAATGACGCAGCACCAAATCAAATAAAGCAGAAGAATTTTCCAATAACACCGCAAAATAATCAAATAACAACATATAATACTTGAATAACACATCATTTTTTTACAAATAACACAGATGAAATATTCATGTAACACAACATAATATTTTTGACTATTGCAATCCGAACGTAGCTCTACGTTCAGAGTCCTGATGTAATATATTTTCCGTTACCGAAGATATTTTTGATGTGATATGAAAGGTTAGTGTGGCATAAGAATAACAAGTCTAAAGGTTAGATATGTAAATACATATTAATTGATTGGTATGTCTGCAAATGTTCCCATTTTCTTAATAAGTAAAAATCAAGTCGTCGCCAATTATCCTGATAATTATTTGCAATTATATGATATAATTGTACACACACCAATTTAAAATGAATTATTTAAAAATAATTCTATGAGCATCAAAATTATACTAAAAAAATGATAAAAAAAATTATACTGCTAAAAAAAAATATCGCAATTTAAATTTTCTTTGGTAATTATTAAATTACTGCTGTATTTATTATTTTTAAAAATTCTATTACAATATTTTGATAGATTGATATAAGAACAAGGTTATTATTGCCAAACGTGTCATTGATTTTAGGTAGGGCTGTAAAAGAGCCGAGCTTGAGCGAGCTCAGACTTGGCTTATGTTCGGCTCGTTCGAAATAGCTCGTGTTCGAAATCGGCTCGTGAAGAGTGTGTTCGTGTTTGACTCGATTTAAATATTCGTGTTCGGCTCGAAATTGTCTCGTTAAACTAAAACTGAGAAAAATAGATGTAAAGTGTGGGATTCGAACCTGGCAAATATATACAAATCTTGGGAATGACAAATTGGTCAGCATAAATACTTATTTTAAAAATATATACTATTTTCAAGAAAAATGGGGAAATAATGCATATAAAAAATATCCCTATAGCTACTAAATTAGAAATGAAATCAACACATTTTCATAAATTCACATTAAGGGCCTCTTTGGGAATGTTTTCTGTTTGTTTTGCTTTTCAGACTGCCACCAAAATTTTATTTGTAAACTGTTTTATTGTTACGTTTTTAGAAATTTTTGTGATAGAAAACTATATTTTTTCAATGTGAGTTGTTAGAGTGTAGTGACTGTCATAAAATTTCGGTCTGAATTTTTAAAAATAAAATAAAATTGTACTAGTTAACATAACTTTTTGAAATACAATTTCTTCTGCAACAGCTTAACAATTGTTTCTTCAAATAGTTGTAGCTGCGCCAAACATACACTAAAAATGATAAAAAAAAATTAGTACAATTCATTTAAAATATCAAAGTTAGGTTTTCATATAAAAAAGACTTAAGTGTATCTTGATTCATAACTCATAATTAGCCAAGTATTGGGGGCCTATAAAGTCGTCAACCCTGATCTCGTGGTGTGTCATAAAAGAGTCATGGCGTTATTAGAGCATATCTCTGATGTGATTTTGATCAAAATACAACGTTCTCTCAATGACAAAACTTGCGCTATTGTAAAACTAGCCAAAGAGTTGTCTAGTTCTAATGAGGATCCTGTAATAGTGGTGATCCAAGATAGAAAGGTTCTATCACCAGCTCTTCTTAGCACTCCAGAAGCCTCTCTGTTGGGGGATAAAGGCATAGTTCTTTCCTCTTCTGATGGCTCATATGTTGATTGGCGCCAAGCCTTCATCGCATATTTGAAAAAGGGGATACTCCTCGATGATCGCTCCCTTACTTCTCAAATTCAAAGGAGAGCATTCTCATTCACCATTACAAACGATAAGTTGTACCGCCACTCCTTTGAGCAGATGTGGCTTCGATGTGCCAATAGGAATGAGACACAAAAGATCATGGCTAAAGTTCACGAAGGCATTTGTGGGTCCGATTAATTGGGTCCTAAGATGAAAATCAAAGTTATGTAAGATGGCTATTATTGGCCTTCAATAACCACTGATTGCATGAAATATGCTAAGTTGTGTCATGAGGGCCAAGTGTTTAGTCCCATGCCTCACAAACCTTCGAATGTACTATATTAGGCAGTCACATCTTTGCCCTTTGAGGCATAGGAAATTGATATGTCTTTTAGCATGTTTAATTCCCTTTACATGTAACACATATTTTTGACTGAAAATAAAACTTTAAAGGAATGCATTTTCACGTTTTTTGTTGCAGTTAAAACATCTAAAAAAACAGAGCTATTTGAAACAAAAGCGGAGCGAAACCGAACGAATTGGATCAAGGAGCTGACCTCTGAATTGGCACCTATGCGCAAGCTTCTTGCGTCAGTTCTAAGGTTCATGTTAGTTTGATACATTTTGAAAAATTTAATGAAAATCTGATACAACTCCATCAGATGGTTCACATTAATTTGTTTGATCATTTGTCACTCTTTTAACATTTAAGCTTCTTGATGAACTTAAAGTTGAGGAATATTTTACTCATTAGATTTATTTTATCAAGATGCTCGATTTGATCGCATGTCAAATTTGAAAATCATTTGACTTAACAATTAATGATTTAATACTTCAAATGCTTGATCATAAATAATTTGGGTTTGGATTGAAGCACTTTAATATCATAGGTTTGTGTTTCGAGATGTTTAGTTTGATTATAAAGTTGTTAAAATAAAAAATTAAATGATACAAATTTGATTATAATCATGTCAAATTCATATATCATTTGACCTTAGAATACATGATTCAATGCTTCAAATTATAATTCAGACGTTTCATCAAACTTCCTTTCAACTTGGATTGAGGGTTCATGTTTCGAGATGTTCAGTTTAAAATTAAAAATACAGAATGATTTGAATGATCGTAAATTTGAATCTAAAAATTATCTCATCTTTAATATAATGAGTTGTGTTTGATCAATATATTTACCTACTACTAAACATTTAAGTGTGATACATGCAAAAAAAAGGAGATGGATGAAATAAAAATTATTTGGTATATATTTAAAATTTATATTTCTCTTCAAAAATTTGTATAACATTGAGTTGTCAACTTGTCATTTATTTTATTCAGCATCTGGGGCATTTCAGTAAATACAAGAAAATGAGGCGTGTATATAAGAAAACAACATTATTTATTGTTACCACTCATCAATGAAAAATATTACATCAGTACTACGCACGTAGAGTAACGTGCGTACCCAATGAAATCACGCCACGACACCTTGCGCGACAGAGAAAAAAAAACAGCGCAGTAACACGGGGAATATTCCCTCATGCGTTATTCATGTGTTATTGTGTGTTATTCATGTGTTATTGTATCCTGAGAATATTCCTGGTGTTATAATAACACAATAACACATCAATAACACATGAATAACACATGAATAACACATAATAACACATGAATAACACGGGGGAGAATATTCCCCCGTGTAACTGTGCCGTTTTTTCCTCAATCGGGAATATTCCCCGTGTTATTCGGGTGTTATTGTGTGTTATTCATGTGGTATTGTGTCATGAGAATATTTTTGGTGTTATAATAACACAATAACACATGAATAACACGTAATAACACATGCATAACACACAATAACACATGAAAAACACAGGAGAGAATATTCCTCGTGTTACTGCACCGTTTTTTTTTTTCATGTCGTGCGGGGTGTCGTGGGATGATTTCATTGGGTACGTACGTTACTTCAACGTGCGTAATACTGATGTAAGTGTTTGATGAATATATTTAACTACTACTAAACATTTAAGTGTGACAGATGAAATAAAAATTATTTGGTATATATGTAAAATTTATATTTCTCTTAAAAAATTTGTATAACATTGAGTTGTCAACTTGTCATTTATTTTTTTCAGCATCTGGGTCATATCTGTAAATACAAGGAAATGGGGCGTGTATATTAGAAAACAGCATTATTTATTGTTACCACTCATCAATGGACAGAGAAAAAGAAAGAAGCCGAACCCCACAGAAATAAACCAAAACCCTTCCCCACTTCTCTCCCCCTTCTCGTCAGACAGCTCTAGTGTTCCCTGCTTCTCTTTCCTCCCTTCCGGAACAAGATCTGGGCGTCTTCGTCCGCAAAACCAAATGAGGAATTCGGTGTTGATGTGAAGGGTGATTCACGGAGGTTTGTTGGTTTCTTCTCATGAATCCTTCGTCGCTGATCTCGCGAAGAGTGATGCCGGAGATGTGGCAGTTTCCAATGGTCGGAGTACCTTCAGCAGTTAGGGTTCCGGCTGCTGGAATAGGCTTCCGAGATGTGTCGGCGGGAGAATCAACGGTGACAGAGCATAGCCCGGGGAATCGGTGCAAGAAGAAGCGTCGGGATGCCGGGCCACCTGCGGCGGCTGCGACTGCGACTGCGGCTTCGATTGCGTTGTCGGAGGAGGATTCTTCGAAATTCGTTTCTACAAGCAGCGGTGGCATTGATTTGGTATTTAACTCGGTAATCCTTGAACGATTGTTTTGTGATTTGACGGTTTTCACTGTTCAGGGTTTAGTTTATTTGTGGTTGTGGGGTAATATTTTGTGAGATCTGGGGAATCTTTTTGAGGCGGACGTGAAATTTTTTAAAATTTTTTTTAGTTTAATATTGCTGTTTGGTGGTTGTGATCGATGGATCTGTGGTTGATGTTGACAGATCATTAGTTTTATTACTGCTGCTTTTGTTTATGTTTATCGTCTTAGCGTTTTCGTTGCTGACAATGACTTAAGGAAGTTTTCATTGCCCTCTGACATTTTCATTGTTTGCAGTTTTTTGAGGTCTCCGGATTTTACTACTACTTTTTCTTCATTTTGAGCTAGGTGTTGGGTAGCACTGTGGCATTGGGACTACGGGTGTACCTTGTTGAACAGTTGTTCTACTAGATTGGTAACTAAAACCTATAGATTTCCATTGATTAGAGCTTTAAATGAACCAAGCTAAGCCCAGGACTGCGTTGTCATTTATCTTCTTTTTGAGCTCGAGCAAAAGCTTGAACATAATTCGAGTTTATAATATTATTCAAGCTCGTTTATTGATATTAATTTTGAATTCCATCTTTTATCCGGCATAAGTAACTATGTGCATTTAATGCAGGACCACACATCTACAGGATCAGACGTCACATTCCTCTTATCAACTTTCCGTTACCCCTTTTTTTTTTTTTTGGCAATTTCGTTTCATCCAGTTAATTTTGTGTTGTTGTGTCAAAGCAGGGATAATTGTAGTATGTAGAAAATAACTCCATTTTTTAAAAGAAAATATAAAATTTATGCTGCTTCTTCTTCGCGTGGTTTTTTTGCTGCTGTATTAGCTCTATTTTAGAAGTGTTATTGGACACCACCACTGGATTTTAATGGCAGAAGGCAGCACATGATCTATATGACCGATTCTGATCATAGACGAATTGATGACCTTACTTGTAGGTTCATCCAATTCATTCCTTAGACGCAGCATGAGTTTCAAAATTTCAAGAAAAGTGAAACGCAAACTCGACCACAGTGTTTTGCAGTCCTGGTACCCATATTTACTCTATGTGAAACCCTTTAGTAGATTTTGACCACAGCATACTTGACAGCCTTTCTATAGGCTCAGCTAGGTTTCTGTGAATCTGATGAAGATAGAGACCCTCGTCGGTGTCTCTAGTCGTTAAACTCTGAGGTAGATGATGAACATCGTTTGACTTTTTCAGTAGACGAAATTTGTGACTGACATCATTCCAACTTCTGTTTAAAATTCGATCTCCGTTCTGTTCACAACCATTCATGCATAGAAGATTATTGGGATTGGGAAAAAATCTTCCAAAACCTTTTTCAATTTTGTGGAAATTTATTTCTGGAAAAGGATTCATTTAGCCGACCCCACGTGGTGGGATTAAGGCTTTATTGTTGTTGTTGTTATTTCTGGAAGCAAGTTAAAGCCATAGCTTGTAAATTAAAAGGAGTCTTCAATGGTGGTACTAATTTCGGCAGTATTGACAGCAATCGAAAGGGACCTGTTAGAAGTAGGCTTTGATTGAATTAATTTTTATGAGGTCATTTTTACCATCTTACTTTGAATAGATACTGTATTTGCAATGTCAGCACTGCAAATAGGGGAAACAATCTGTCAGTGATCATAGGAAGGAATTTTGCTTGTGCGAACAATCCGATTGAGGCCAAAAATCAGTTGGTCACTCTTTATACTGGGAGCCTTAAATAAACAATTCAAGAAAAAAAAAAAAAACTAGAAATGAACTCTTTCTGGTTGTTGCCTTAGGCCCTAAACTTTGCCTACAATTCCAAGCTGCAATTCACCAAAGCTTTCAAGGTCTTCATGCTTGCACGCATTCAAGGAGTTGAGGATTAGACGCCTGGCAAAACCAATTTTCCTGAAGATTAGCTTGCTTCAATCCAAATCAATTTTTAAAGCTCAACAAATATGGTAAACAAGAGACTAGTCGAATGAATATCCCATATTAGATGTGACAATCCTTATGCGAATCTGAATACCTTAAATTGTTTTTGTTTTCAATTTGAACTCTAGTCGAATAAATATCCAAGTTGAAAATAAATGTTGTTTGCTAAGGGTGAGATGATGCGGAGAAAGTATCGGCAGATGTGGAGGACTTTCTTATCTTTATTATTAAAAAAAAATGATAGTACCACGCCACCAGTGGCTATGAGAAAACACAATTACTAGAATGTGTTTCACCATTAATGGCAAGAACATTGATAGATATGATTGCTTTAAGATATAATCTTAAGTTATGTGTTAAAGCTTTATGCCTAAAAACTATTAAACACTTGCACACTTACAAGATCATTTGGTTTCGAAAGGGATCAAGATATTGGTTTCAATTATGCGTTACACGATTTTCTCTATTGGAAAAAAAAATTTGTGTGAAGTTTTGTACGATGAGTAACATTTGACCTGTGAACGTAGTAGGCTGTTAGGCCAAAACTTACTCTTTCAAGTGAAACAGACAAAAGAATTTGTTACTTCAGATACATCTTTAATGAATATTTTATATCCAATACGAATCTTGAGGCTTAACACGGATCTCAGAACAATCTTCTGAGCAAGTAGTGTTCAAAATTTGGTAAGAAGTCATTCAGAAGTTCGATTTAAGTGAGCTTACTGTCAAAATGATCAGCTCGACGAGATGAACCTAATGATACCAAAATTGGTCAAATCTAAATCAATTCAAGCTTTGATCGTCATTAAACTATGTTTGAAAGTTTTTCAGACACATTTAATAGATCAAATAGATGTCGAATCCAGTGATTTCATAGTTGAATCGAGTGTCTCGACAAGAAAAATTCAAAGAGCCCATGATCACTTAATTTTGACAACATTAAGACACTCAAATGACCATTAAATGCTGTTCGATTGAGATAATCTCTTCGGGCCGTCCGATCATAGTGGTTGAAATTTCATCATTAATTGTTGCCAGGACTCTATAGATAGAGACCCACAGAGGAGAGCTTGAGAATTGAGGAGGAGCTTGAAGTTTTGAGAAGAAGCTGAAGTCCAACATCACTCCTGGTGCAGTCGACCATCGCAGACAGTCATCGACTACTGCCGACCCCTGTCGACCACTACCTGTTGGATGCAGCTGATCGCTATCGGTTGTCGTTTGTTCCTTGTAACAAGTTCATCCGCACATCGACGCTGTAAATGAGAAAACTTTGTAATCTTTTCCCATTTGTGGAACAATGGGTCTCTGGAATCATCAACTTATGGTCAGTTTTTACAACTGGTCCAGACCCCGTGGGTTTTCTCATTTATAGGTTTTTCACATAAAAACTTTTGTTGTATCTACTAGTTGTTTTCCTTTATCTGAGTGTGTGTTGAATTATCGTGCAATGCTAAGATGATAATCTATTATTCTACCTCCGCGAATTTTCTATTACGCATCAACACCAATTGTATCCAACTTTCAAAGCAACCAAGATGTTTCAACTCTGGCTATGGTTTCAGGCTCCAATCTATTAGTCGCTTGCAAGGAACCTTCAACCATGTTTGCATTGGTGGCTGACAAATCCGACAATGAGACAACATTGCTTCCCAATTTTGTTCAGTCTTTTTAGAACAATACTTATATAATAATTGAGTAGAGCTATCACATGAACTTCCACCAATATGGTTTGTCCAACGCCAGATAGACCTCACAACAAGAGCTTCTTTGTCAAGTCTTCTTCACTATAAAATGATTTCTAAGGAGCACCGTATGTTACAATATGGGCAAATTATTAGGAAAGAGAATATGTAACATAGCCTAACAACCTAAACTTAGTTTGCGTGTAGATAATCAATGAAAGTTAGGGGTTGACATGTGTGTAGATGATCGAACCATCAGTAAGATTGCTATCACACATCACTTTTAGTTGCCATGACAAGGGATGTGCTTGATAAAAATCAGATAGAAGGAAGAATATATTATTTACAATTTTATTGCTTTTAAATTGTAGTGCTTATAAACAAGTTTTATTAAATTTATGGTTATGAATATTGAAGTCTGTATAGTCAACACACATTCTCCATGAACCGCTAGCTTTTTTTATCATGACGACATTGGCCAGCCATGCAGGATGATGTACTTCCCGTATGAACTTTTCTTCAAGAAGCTTGTTTACTCCATGTTCAATAGCTTGTAAGCTATCTGAGGCAAAATTGCGCTTCTTCTGGACGACAGGCTTAAAAGTCTGATCTATCTTTAAAGAATGCATAATTATTTCAGAATCAACCCCAGACATGTCAGCCGGTCCATGCAAAAATATCTTGGTTTCTTTGGAGGAGATCTACGTATTATGACATTTGTTCATCGGAGAGTAAGGAACCAAGTTGTACTGTTCTCGATGGGTGTTCATTAGAGAGCGGGACGTGAACCAAATCTTCTACGGGGGAAGCTCTTTAAGATACATCTTCATCTCAGAGATCAAAGTTTTCAATGCTAAGTTTCACTGATGGGCGTGGTTGAGCTTGTCTGAGGTAGCATGATTGTGCTATCTGTTGATCTCCTCGTACGACGCTGGAAATTTGAGCTTCAAGTGTAACATACACAAATGTTACAATGCCAAAGATGGATTGCATAGGTCTCTGAACTGTTCGATTTGACAACAATGAACTGGACTGAGCGAGTTATCTATCGAGGAAAATCTTCCATAATTCTGATTTGACAACAATGAACTGGACTGAGCGAGTTATCTATCGAGAAAAATCTCCCATGACAACAAGGAGATTTATTATTCTCTCGACCCGTACTGGTCGATTATCAAAACCGTATAATGGTTCGGATGTAGGTTGAAGTTTTTCCATTGTTGGTCCCAAACTAAGGAAAGTGGAGTAAAACAAAACATCATCAGAGCTCTCATTGTCGATCAAGATTCTTTTTACATTGTAGCAGGGTTCGCCAATTCCTGCGAGTGATAAGAACTTGATCAATCAGCAACGGACCTCCTGCAATTGTCTGAATTTCACCAACGTCTGGGTGACTCCCATGTTGTTGCCTTTGTGATTGTTGCCCCCAACAGGAGCATTATCGTTGCCAGTTAGTTTGTTTTGAATAAATCGACCAAGATACCCCTGCTGAATCAACCTTTCAATTTCTTCCCTAAGGAGTTTACATGCCTCGGTGGTGTGGCCACGGGTTCGATGAAATGGACAGTATTGTTCTTGATTTCCCGTGTTAGGTTTTAAGGGGTGAGGCCACTTAACAACTTGTTCATCCTTGATGACCATCAAGATGTTTGCACGTGACGTGTTGAGTGATGTATACTATTTATGGGTCGATATTCAGTTCGTTGACTCGCATGTTGAAGGAGGAGGTCATGATTCTTCGGTTGTTCAAACTTTCTCCGTTGCAAAGATTGATTATTGCCTCTGGAGTTATCTTTGCGTTTTCTCCCAAATTTCTCAAATTGTCCCTCATGTGCACTGGTAGCCTCGTCTGCAGTGATTTGGACCTTAACACGGTAGACAAGATTAGCATAAGAACGAACTGTCTCCCGCATCAGTAATTAGTAGAAGGGCTTTGGGCGGAGCTCCCAAAGGAAAACCCCCATTAGTAACTCTGGATCTACTCCTGGAATTTAACGGACTTCAGGAGAAAACCTGCGGAAGTAGTATTTAAGCGACTCTCCTTCACTTTGACGAATCCCTGAAAGATGGGATGAATCCTTGATGATTCATCGATTTGCTATGAACTGCTCCACAAATAGTTTGAGAAGCTCGTTGAAGGTGTTTGCAATGCTCCTCGCAGAGAGTAGAACCAGGTTCGAGCTTGTCCCTTAAGAGTGGCTGGGAACACCTGACATAGAAGCGTGTCAGAGGCATGTTGAATGTGCATGATGGTTCGATAATGATCAATATGTTCATAGGGGTCAGTTATCCCTTCATATGCGTCAATGATCGACAGCTTGAAGCCTGTTGGGATAGGGTGTTGGAAGATCTCATTCATTATGAGAGATGATTCAAGGATGTTAGGGTGAGTGTGGAAGCGACCTTTTTTCTCTAGGGGAAACTATTCTCGGACGAGACAACGTAGTTTGTTACAGATGATATCATCTGGAACGGTAACAATGCGTGGTGGTGCTAGGGGAGCTGGATGAGATGGATGAATGGAACTTGCATTGTCTAAGAGTTCAACATCACGTCCTAGCAAGAGAATTGTTCCCTCTTGAGCAGGGGGATGGTATGAGTCCTCTGGGCAGTATGTTTTTCGTAGGTCGCGAATTTAATGGTAAACGAGTTTCAGTTATCGGTGTGGACTGTGGTTGTTGGATCCCTCGTAGGAATTGTATGATTTCTAGTTGAGACTCCTCCATTGTACGTATTCGTTCTTCCATAGTAGGACCCGAAACCCCCTCGTTGGTTGGATAACCTCTTCTAGGGCGGGAAAATGAAGAAACATGTCGCCCTTGACTTCGTGACTGTAACATGGAATGATGGGAGTTAGAGCGAGCTACTCCGTTGTCCTGAATATTTTGCCTTGTGGCCATGTAAGAAATTAAGCAAGTACTTCAGTGGTGGGATTGAGAGTTTCCCACAGATAGTGTCAAACTGATGCGTGCTAGAAAATTCGTGGCGATAGAGTAACAAATTATCGTCTTAGCGTTGTACAAAAGTTTAATACACACACAAATGAAATAGAAAAAAACAGTGATGACTTCAGAAATTTTTACGTGAAAAATTCGTTAGGGAAAAATCACGGGGTCTTGTCCAGTTATGGAAATTTACTATTGATTGATGATTACAGAAATTCCTTGTCCCACAGACGAGAAATGATAACTATATTTTTTAGATTACAATGTCGACTGACGGTGTCTGGTTGGTGGTGATTGATGACGGTAGGTAGAGGTTGACGACAATCAGTAGTGGTCGACGGCGGCCGACGGTGGTCGACGACGGCCGGCGGTGGTCGATGACGGAGGTCAGCAGTGGTCGATGACAATTGATGGTGATGCTGAGCTGCAGCTTCTCCTCAAGACCTCAGACTCTCTCTAGACTTCCCCCCCTCATGAGGGATGATGCTCTATTTATAGTGTTCTGGGTGTAATTAATGCAGAAATGTGAACTATTTTGATCGGACGGTCCGTAGAGCTTCCATCGATCATACAAAGTTTAATGGACATTTGAGTGCCTTAATGATATCAGAGTTGAGTGATCTTGGCCTCGTTAGATTTGTCTTGTCGAGCCGCTCTATTTCAGTATAAACTTGCCTTATTTGTCAGTCGTTTGACTTTCCAAACGTATTTATAAATATTCTAACTGTGGTTTAATGACTTGTTCTGGATTTGATTTGACTTGAATTGTGCTAGTTTTCATATCATTAGGTTCGCTCATTGAACATGTCAGTTTGACTATAAGTTTGCTGAAATCGGAGCTCTGGATGACTTTTTTATCAAGATTTGAATGTTTCTTGCTTAAAATATCATCTCGAGATTCGTGTCATGCATCGAGATTCGTGTTGGATGATGAAAATTTGTTGGTGGTGTATCAACACCATTTACCAAAGCATCTGAGGAGTTTTTTCCACTTGCGAACATACCGCCTTATCAATCCGTTCTGGTTTGACATAATCTGAGATGCAGGTATACCGCCACGTTTGTTCTCTTGAACCAAATTCCGAACACGTAAATATCTCTTATGCTTCCCATCTTATGACAAGTTGGGCCTCAGCGAGTTTGCAGATTTGTAAGAGTTCGCGGATTTGTAAGAGTTTGGTTGATGAGTGATTTTTATTATCTTCTCGGTCTTTCCTCTGACGCTTGAAGTTTTGGAGAACTGACATCTTCTGCTGCGTTCCAATAACAAGAGCTTCACACTGGTATTTCGTCTCTTTATATGAAACACTAGGGGTGAGGGTTGGAAGTGCAGTCGCCTGTGATGCTATCAGTTGGTTGTTAATTAGAGCATCAACTAAAATTTTAAATTCTAATTTCTTTGATTTGCCTGATTTTTATTTGTCTCAACAAAAAGTTCTTCATCTAGGAAGAAGGGAGTTCCACAGGGAAGACGTCATCAAATAAAAAGTCTTGTTTGAATTCCTCTTCAGTGTCTGTGGTCTCTTTACACAACTTTTCGATGATGCCCCGCTCATTGAAGTAAATTACTCTCCTGGTTGTTCATTCAGCTTCAACATGTTCAAATCCGTGACACTTACAAGATCTTCTGACTGTGACAAACTTGTAGATTGGTTTTTCTGGATAGTGCAGATTGGTTTTTCTGAATAGTGGCAAGGGGGTTCTCTTGGTGATGCGGTCTCCCCATTTCGGAAATTAGAGTCTGCAACTTTTGGCAGTAGCAAGTTGTTAGGAACTGACGTTATGTTTTTTGTTCATCTTCATATTTTCTCATTCTTCCATGTGATCTTTCTGGTCACGACCAAGGCTAACCTTCCATTGGATTTTCTCTTTAATATTCATAAGCCTCCGCTGAAGACGGCAGAGCTCGCCGTATCTTGTCCATGGTAGGCTCGGGCATTGATTTCCTTGGTGGCATGTTTGATGTTTAGGGATCTGTGAAAGGAGAAAAAAAAAGAAGAAAGAATGAAGAGAAATATAAAAGACAAAATGAAAAAAAAAATATGGTGTGGTGGATTTGGTAGGGGCAGATGCTAGAAATCTTAGAATGAGATTAGAGTTGTGCTAGCTCTGATACCAAATGATACCAGAGTTTAACCCAATACACGACGTAAGACACGTTTTACTAATGATTTAAACAAGGTTATCTTGAAGACTTAAAAGAAGGAAAGACAACACGCAAAGCAAGAGCGTAAAATAAAGGATGACAAATAAAGATTCGATAAAAAGAGACCCAACAAGCCGACGAGGAGAAAATCCGGAAAGGTGGTGTTAGATCGGTGGTTGCAGTGAAGACTGGAGAGATGTTGAACGACTGTGGAAGAAGTAGGGCAATAAACTAACGATCCTTGAGGTGTCGAATTGCAGCTGGAAGGAGCAGCTAGGGCTGTAGTAGGGAGGGGCTGGAAGGGGCAGCATACGGTACAACCTGCAGGAAAGTTGCAGGAAGGCGAAATGATGGTTGCGGTTGTTGGAGGGTGCAGGGACAGCTGCAAAAAGAGCCAAACAACTGCGAGGAAGGTGTCAGAGGGGATGGCGGAAACAGGATGGTTGTCAGAAGCGTCAAACACTAGCCGGGTGGGTGTTGGTACGACTTGCAGCAGCATGATAGCTACAGGAAACGTCAAACAACAACGAGGAAGATGTTGGAGGGGCTAGCAGCAATAGGGCAGCTGTTGGAAGCGTGTCGAACAGTAATTGGGATGGTGTGGTACGGCTGGCAATGACACGATAGCTGCAGGAAATGTCGAACAACAACAGGGAAAGAAGATAGGAGCAAGGTCTTGTGGTTTGCGGCTGCTGGAAGCGGTGGACAGCAACGAGAAGGGTGGAAGGGTACGTAAATATCTCGACAGGGTCGAGCTACAGCCGGAGCACCACCCAGACCCGTGGAGACGATCACCACCTCAGACAAGGGACAGCTGGAGCTCTACATCGACGTCGAAGATAGCCCTCGAAGGGAAAATATCAAGGCGAAAACCTGAATTCAGATATAAAAAATAAGACCCCTAACTCTTAGCGCATTATCATCTATTTATAATGAGTTTAGGATTTTATTTTAGGCAATGCTTGAAAGTAGAAAGAAGAATCAAATCAAGATTTCACGTTTAGGAAAGAGGAATAACATATTCAAAAATTCTAATTTGAAAATTTGTTTTAGGAAAGGAATTGTAATGGAAATTTAGATTTAGGAAGAAGGAATAAAAATATTCAGAAATTCTGATTTATAGACTTATATTATGAAGGTGCTAAGAAGGAAGGAGGGGAAGTGGAGAGAAGGGAAAGGAACGAGCACAACTCCCTCCATTTGAGAACCGTTTGGTTCTGCATAGCCCTTGTGCTGTTCATGGTTTTTTTTCATAATCTGTTGAGGCTTTTTCTCTTTTTTAAACACAAATTCAACTCAAAAGGTTATATCATCATCTTTATCTTCATTTTTCTCTATAATCGATCCAAACTATTGAAACCTTTACTAATAATATTAATTGATAAATATTAGTATGGCACTTACCAAAGTTATATGTCATGTACTTAATTTTTATTCTAGTGATTCTAAGTCATCTTCTTGATAAATAATAATAATATTATTATTATTATTTTTTATTTTTTTAGCATATTTCTGATCATTTAGAATTAGGTTATGTGTAAATAATATTCATTTAGAATTTGTTTGGAATATCTTTAATAAAAAATTCTATAATCAATATGAAAATATATAGACTTTATTTTTATTCTTTGGTTAATTCTATCAGTATTAGAAGCTCTTTCATCATTTTTAAATTTATTATTATAACAGTTAATTATCCATTATACATTTTTTTAATAACCTTATTGTAACTTTTAACCCACCCATTTTTTCTTTATTACACTCTAAATAAATTCTTGTGATATTTGATGAGGAATCTTCTTATAAGCAATAAAAATCATATGAAAATTCTTTCTTTATTCTATTTTTTTAATATTTACTGTTCTAAACATAAAAATGACTTCATACTAATTTTTTTTTTTGTCATGGAACAATATCGATTCTTCAAAATTGATTAATTTTCTTGTATGTTTAATTAATGCCAGTTACAATGCTATTGGATGACATGTAAGTTTGATTCCTTTTATCTTAAACATCTTATATGTTCATATTGATTGGCAACAAGTTATTTCTTCTACAATCATTTGGCATCCCTTTAATTTTTTATGTTCCACAGGAGTGATTTATCAATAAAATCATTGAAATATTCCTCGCAGTTTTTCAAGCCTGAATCTATATTTTGTATGGACTAACTTTTGTACCTTAATAAATTTTCAAAGCTAGCCACATTTGATTTTTTCAATCAATCTATCATATATCTTATTATGTTTGTTGAAAGTATTTTAATTAGTAAATAAAGAATGAAAGGAATTGCGGGTTCATGTGCTAGACAAGAGAAAATATATGTCAAAGATTCATGTGCTTAACAAAAGATGAGTGCAACTGATTTATGTGCTTGATATGGAAAGAAGAGTGTCAATTTTTTTTTTTGCTTGATGTGGAAATGATCGTGTCACAAATTTTACCTCATTTTACTAGTCAGGAAAGAAAATTTTGGACAACAGTTTTAAAATTTTAAATTCTTTATAATTAGTGGATTTCATTTTTTTTAAATTAATATGTCTATAAGTATCCATTGAGTAATGAACAAAGCAAGGTTTTTAGTCATTTCTTTTCTTGTATATAGTATCAACATAAGGTTAACTCATTTTTCTAACTTTTATTTTTATCTCCTTTTCATTTCTTCTTATAATTTTTTATTTTTTGATTTTTTTTAATATAATGGAGGCCATCATGAATGGTGAAAATCATGCTAATAGAGATTTTTAGATACTACAAATCCTGCATAGTTTGAATGAAAGAAACTAAAACTATGTGAAATATCTCAATCATGAAGAGTGGTTGAATTGGAAACCATTTGAATTATCTCATGAAATCTTTTTTGACACAAAATTTTTCACAAAAATTTTCTCAAAAAATTTTTGGTGAATGTCACGAGTTTTATAAATAACATGTAGATAAACTTGCTTAGGGCACGTAAGTATATTTCTTAGGATATTCATCCACTAAAAAATGACACACACCCACACACACACACACCCACACCCGCACACACCCACACCCACCGGTAGCCACACCCACACCCACACCCACGCCTACACCTAGTCCCATAGTCTATAAAAATATCAATTAGTCCCTAAACTCTTTAATATTGGTTGATATAGTCATTTATGGGGACTATTTTTGCCCCCATTAAATAAGCCTCATGATTAAATTGACAATTTTATATTCTCTTTCCCATATAAAAAGTCAGGGGACTCTTTTGACCTCTCTTTCCTTCCCTTGGAATGGGCAGTGCCATGGATTGCTCAGTTTCCCTGCTTACCAAAATAAAAAGTTTTGAAAAACAAGTTTAATTTCTAATTCTTTTGTAATTAATAAATTTAATTTTTTTCTAGGTAATTGTGAATAAATATTAATTGGGGAAATGAGTAAGGCTAGCTTTCCAGTCACTTATTCCTTTCTATAATATTCATTAGGCTCATCTAAAATAATTTCCTTTTGAAAGTTTTATTTAATAATTTCTTTAAAAAAAAGGTCCAATCTTTTGTTGACATGCTCTTCTAAGATTTTTTTTATCATCTCTTTTAATGCAGTTAATTTGATCAGTCTATTTAAATGCCTTTTCTCTTGCTTTTGTCATTCCCAACTTATTGGGATAAAGGATTGTTGTTTTGTTGTCTCTTACTTTTTTCATTCCATTTTATTTTTTCCTTTTTAAGTAACAAATTTATTATTTAAAAGCTGCATTAATTGCTTTGCTTAGTACACTCCGTGTAAGACTTATATGTCTTTGTTTTAAATATTAATGCTCGTTAATATTTGTGGGAAATCAGAGAAATAATTTTGTATTTCACTTACTTCTTTGAATTGATGATGCAAGACATTATATAGGAGATTACAAGTAGAAAAAACTAGGAAACTATTTCACTAATTCCCTTAATTGAAAGGATTACAAATTAATTCTAATTCCCTCAATTTAGGGGATTACCAATTAATTCTAATTCCTTTAATTAAGGGAATTAATTCCCTCAATTTAAGGGATTATCAATTAATTTTAATTCCCTTAATTAAGGGAATTATAATTAATTCTCCCAACCTTATTTCCATCTCAGACACATCTCGACACTTCCCCTCAAGCTGAGGAATAGATGTCTTCCATTCCCAGCTTAGATACAAGATCATAAAAACTTGAGCTGTTCAACCCCTTTGTTAGAACATCGGCTAATTATCTTTCTGATGGAACATATGACATACACGCTAACCCTTCCTCCAGTTTTTCTTTGATGGAATGTTTATCAATTTCAATATGTTTTGTCCTATCATGTTGTATAGGATTATGAGCTATATTAATAGCTGACTTGTTGTCACGGTAGAACTTCATAGGACCCCCTCCCATTGGATTCTCAAATCATCCAAAATGATTCTCAGCCACAGTAATTCACATAATTCTTGAGCAATAGCCTTGAATACTGATTTTGCAGATGACCTTGCCACTACATTTTGTTTCTTGCTCCTCCATGTCACTAGATTCTTCAAGAAAAGTACAATATCCTGTAGTTGATCTTCTATCCATTAGGGAGCCAGCATAGTTAACATCAGTGTAGGCTTCCAAAGTAAGAGCGTCATTCCTTTTGAACAAGATTCTTTTTCCTGGATTGCCTTTCAAGTAATGCAGTACCCTGTAGGCAGCCTGAAGATGAGGTTCTCTTGGATCATGCATGAATTAACTTCTCATACTTACAGAATATGCTATGTCTGGTCGAGTGTGAGCAAGGTATATGAGTCTGCCAACCAATCTCTGGTACATTCTTTTATCCACAGCTGGTTCTTCTTTAACTTCTCCAAACTTATAATTTGGATCTATTGGAGTAGAGATTGGCTTACACTCAGTCTTCCCTTTTTCTGCCAATAATTCAATCACGTACTTCTGCTGAGATATGAAGATCCCCTATGTGGAATTTGTCACCTCAAGACCGAGGAAGTACTTCGATTTCCCCAGTTTCTTTGTTTCAAATTCTTTTACTAGTCTCAGCTTCAATTCATGTTTCTCTTTCTCATCATTTTCAGTCACTATGATGTCGTCCACATAGACTAAAAGAGCAGTTACTCCCCCTACAACTGAATGTTTAATGAAAAGAGTGTGGTCACCTTGGCTTTGTTTATACCCAGATTTCTTCATGACTCTTGCAAATCTGCTAAACAATGCTCTAGGAGATTGTTTAAACCCATAAATGACCTTTTTTTAGCTTGCACACCTTCTTACCTGTGTGCCCTTTAAATCCCGGAGGGATGTTCATGTAGATTTCCTCATTTAGGTCACAATGGAATGCATTCTTAACATCATATTGTAGCAGTTGCCAATTGAAGTGAACAACCAATGATAATTGGATTCTCACAGAGTTCATTTTTGCAACTGGAGCAAATGTTTACTTATAATCCATCCCGTAAGTCTGAGTGTACCCTTTGGCTACTAACATTGCTTTATATCTTTCAAGGGATCCATCAATTTTGTACTTCAATGTAAAAATTCACTTGCAATCAATAATATTTTTTTTCCATCGTTTTGTCAACGATCTCCCATGTTTTATTCTTTTCTAATGCACTCATTTCCTCTTTCATAGCGTCTCTCCATTCCCCTTTTGACAATGCCTCAGACACATTGTTAGGAATTACAATGGTGTTCAAAGTCATAATGAATCTTTTGTGGGTTGGTGATATGCGCTTGAGAGATACATAGTGAGATAGTGGATAGAGTGGATTGGATTATTTGACTTGTGTCAGTTCAGGAACGACTTTTCTCCTTGAATACACCTGAGGAAATTTTGAGAAATCGTGAGTGACACTGGTTGGAGTAGGAGATGATAAGGGTTCGAGATCAGGTGACTCAGATGTGATTGGTTCAGAGGGCTCGGGTTCAGCTGGAACAAGAGGAGAGTTTGATTCAGGTTCAACAACACGGGCTGGCGTATGTGGAAGGTCAAGGGTTTTAAGTGGTTCAAAGGACTCATAAGTACTATTTTCCATCATGGAAATCTCCCCCTGAAGAGAGGACTTGGAAAAAAATGATTTATTTTCTGTGAAACTAACATCGACAGAGATGTAAAATTTTCTGGTAGAGAGGTTGTGACATTTATATCCCTTTTGAGTAGAGGAGTAACCTAGGAACACACATTTGATGGCTCTGGTATCTAGCTTTCCTCTATGTTGTTTGTGGACATGAACAAAGGCAGTACACCCAAATACTTTGGGAGTGAGACCATTTGAGGTTCTGAGGTGAGGGTAGAAGCTATTTAGGACCTCTATGGGGTTTTTGTTTTCTAACACACGGGAGGGAAGTCTATTGATCATATATGTGGCAGTAAGAACGACTTCTCCCTAATAGGACTTAGGAACATTCTCTTGAAATAGTAAGGCTTGGGTGGTGTTGAGTAAATGCCCATTCTTTCTTTCAGCTACCCCATTTTGTTGGGGTGTGTCCACACATGAAGAATCATTGATAATCCCCTGTGATTGAAAGTAATGTGATAGAATTTGATTGAAGTAGTCTCTAGCATTGTCTGTCCTAAATCCTTTTATTTTGACCCCAAATTGATTTTGAACCATTGAATGGAAATTAGGTATAACAGTGCTAGCATTAGATTTTTGTTTAAGGAAGACTTGAGATGTGGGGGTCATATGGTCAGTAGCATCGGAGTCTATGATCCAAGAGTTGGTATAGAATTTGTCAAAGACATTCATGCAAACAGTTTTACCTGAAAGAGCGATCGAACATGCTATAGAAGGCTTCTCAAGAGATCCCAACAAGCTTCTCAATTTCTCAATTTCTTCACTGGTGAACCCCTTATTGCTGAATTTTCCTCAACATTGGGTTGCTCTGCCATATGCGCTTGAGGCCTTTGTTGCCCCCCACGGTTGCCCCATTCTCGGCTTGGAGGTTTACCATTCAGCTTCCAACACTTCTCCCTTGTATGCCTTGGTTTCTTGCAATAAGTACACCACAAATTATCTTTGTTCTCCTTCTCTTGGTTATCTCTACCTGAGTGTTTAAGCAAATCATTCTTCGGCTTCTCCTGATTTGTTTTTGCTGCTAAGGCTGTGACCCATCCATAGTATGTGGTTCAAGCATGACACTCCTCAGACTTTCTTCTGCTCGGATTAATGAGATTGTCTCTTCTAGAGACGGTGTATCCTCCTTGCCGAGGATTTGGATCCTAACTTGATCAAATTCAGAATTCAATCCTGCCAAAAAATCATATATTCGATCATTCTCAATGAACTTCTTCAAAGTGGCAGCATCATCAGGGCATTTCATCTCAATTACTCGATAGTGATCCAATTTTTGTCAACGATTTTGCAACAGAGTGCATACTCTGTGCAGATTTGTCTCATTGTTTGGTGGCTCTGGTTTTTGCCTTGATTTCATACACAAGGGCAGCATCACGGGCCTTTGAGTATGTGCGGTTGATATAGTCCCAGATTTTCTTTGCAGTATTCAAGAACATGCAAGTGTCACTGATCGTTGGGTCCATGGAATCCCATAGCCAGGACATAATCATTGAATCCTCCTCTTCCCATGCTGTAGAGGCTGGATCTCTTTTTCTTGGTGCGGTTCCACGTAAGTGATTAAGCCTCCCTTTGTCCTTTAGGTATGTGCGAACAATTTGGGACCATTTGAGATAGTTCTTCTCATTGAACCTGTTGAATGCCCGAATATTCTGCAACTCTCCAATTTTCTGAACAACTTTGGATTCTTCGGAAGGGTTGGAATTGCTGGAGACAGTGGTTTCGGACGTTGACATGGTGGAGAAGAGGAATTCACAGCAATTAAGGCTGGAATCTGTTGAGAAAAATAAGGGTGAAGAAAAATAGTAATCGACACAAATCCAGAAGAACACAGAGATTTAACGAGGTTCGGCAAAGATGCATACATCCTCGGGAGCAGAGCGGCGACCTCCTTTTCAA
>NEWO01000039.1:121199-237704 GCA_003013225.1 Phalaenopsis aphrodite | reverse complement strand
ATGCTGGCAAAAAAATTGACATTATTAGAGTTATGATTTAATATCTTTGCATTGTATGAAAATTCATCACATAAATATTTAATAATAAAGTAATAGGAGAAGACATTAAGATTTTTTTACATAAAAAAATCCAGAGAGAGAAGATATGTCGTGGCTTTGTCCAATCAAAATGATCGACAATAAATTTGCAAGTACATAGACAGAACCTTATTTGACAACTGGGAAATAGTTATAATGTTATATCAAGTGTAATATTTGTTCGTATACAGTATAAAGAAAGATTGGTTGTATTTTGAATATGACACTCAAAAACAGTTGCAAGTGAGAGTTTTCGTCGAATCTTTAATACGCTCTGTTTGAGGTATATTGCTACACAATATTTAGGATACTTTATTACTAACATTATTCTTTATCACTCAATAGAGTCCATCAATAGTGGTGAGTTGAGGGCGGCCGGCGAGAGCTGAGGATGACTAGCGGGCGGTGTTGATAGCTATGGAGATTGGAAGTTATCGTCTTGGTGTTCAGTACAAAATAGTACTAGATTAGAGTCATTCTCTTCTTCTTCTTATTTCTCTCCTCAAATGAAGAGCATGGGTTTTTTATAGGCTTCAGGAGAGAAATTTTGGTGATTTGACGAATAACTCTAATAATCACTCAATAGAATGATTCACAATAATTTCCCTTGATCATAGGTGGGATTTAATAATTTCAAAGCCTTAATGACCTAGAAATTAAGGGAGCTTAGGTTAGTTGGATTCCTATCGCTAAGACACTCGACTTGACTTTAGGCACGTCAAATTTGGAGTTCATTTGACCTTTCAACTAACTACCCAAAACCTCCAAATGTAGTTCAATGGTTTGATCTATGCTTGATTGCACTGGGATTGAACCAACTTTGGTATCATCATGTTTTTCTTATCGAGACGGTCAGTTTGACTCTAAAATTGTTGAAATTAGAGCTATGAATTTTCTTCAACTTGAATCAAGATTTTTTTTTTTTTCAAAAATGCCTTCGTACCAAATAAAAAAAATATGTTAATGATGCATCAAAATTTATGAGACATCACTTTTAATTTTTTTAAAAATAAAATATTAAAATTATATCAATCAATATATTTTTAAGAAAATAAAGTAAAATAGATGTCAAATAAGCGTTAGATAAGTTAATAGAAAATAATAGTGGTATGTATGTAAATCTATTTGTTTAAAAAAAAGCGCTTTTTTATTTAAAAGTTATTTATCAATATTAATATTTCTTAAATCTTAAGTGTTGCCTTTATTTTGTATTTTTAAATTTTATTAAGATCGCACCAAGTATTATGTCATAATTCTATATAGAATATGGTCAAAATAATTTCATATGATAATAATATAATTTTATTTGTATTGCTCGATCTTGTAAATTTCATATATAATTAGAGAAATTAAAATAAGTGAAATAATAACAACATAACAACTAGCAAAATAATTATATATATACATATATAATTACGTCAAATGTTAAAAATAAAATAATAAGAAATTGCTCCTCAAATTAAAACAAACTCACAAATCTAATGAAGCAAAAATTTTTCTGTCCAGACTCCTGACGTTGCTCTACGTGCGGCACAGGGTATTCCTAAGGTTATGTCGGGATTATTGAAAATAACTTAAAAATAACTCAGGAATAACTTGCACCACACATAGAGGAACGATAGATGTCCGAACAAAAAATGCACCTAATTAAAGTTATAAAGTTTACTAGTTGTTCGCTAAACCCTCGTATTAAGGGTTTGGCCTTTCTCGATTTTGGGAGCTCGCTTGCATTAATTTTCTCAACAATCTCAAAGCCCTCACTTGAGTTTCAAGCTCACGCAACTGAACAAGCTTCATCGCTTATGATGGAAAACATTTTGGCTTTCACGACATGGGACTAAGGGTCCGTTTGAGACAGCTTATAAATGCGGGAGGCGTTTTCAAAACGCCGTCGTACCACTTGGTTCGCACTTTTCGCCAGCTTATCTGAAACTGCGTTTGAGTTTTTTCACTAAATGCAGGCCGCGAGTCGACCCTTGCGGCCTGCCCGCGGGCCGCGTTTCAGGATAAACAACTTATCCTGAAACGCACAAGCTGCCCCAAACGGACCCTAAAACTGTCCCATTCGAGATTTAAGTCTCTGCTTTCACTTGACAAAGCATGCGATTTATAATTATTTTGTTGTTATAAATATTTATAAATTGTAATAACAGTGAGGCACTCTTATAATATGCTGGTCAGGGAATTGACGATGTTAGAATTATAATTTAATATATTGGCATTGCATGGAATTCATCACATACACAAATAATGATCAAGTAACAGGAGCAGACATTAAGATTTTTAAATAAAAGATCAGAAAAGAGAAAAAATGTCGTGGCTTAGTCCAATCAAAATGATCAACCAAAAAATTGCAAGTACAAAGATAGACCCTTATTTGAAAATTGGGAAGTAGTTACAATGTTACACCAAGTACAAAGTTTGTTTGTATACATTATAAAGAAAGATTTGTAGTATTATGAATATGACGCTCAAGAGCAGTTGCAACTGCGAGTTCTAATTTGTTCTTTAATACATCCTGTTTGAGTAACATCGTTACACAGTTTTTAGGATACTTCTTGTTAGCGATGGAGCACAACCATTGTTTTTGTCTGCTCCCGCGCACGTGTAAAGCGACTTCGCGCGTCACTTCGCCAGTTTCGTGAATCAGCGCATTCCCGCGAAGCAGCAGCTCCCGCCCTTATTCTCGATCAAGAATAGTCGCGACTACGAGCCCGCGGATTCGTGAATTGCTCCCGCCTCCAGGTTCGCGAAACGATGCCCGCCCCCCTGTCTCCTTTAAGTTGCGAATAGAAGAGAAAGAAAATGTGAAGCCATGATTTTGATATTCTTCTACGGTTTCCTCGGGATAGAGGAAGGAAAGTGCAAGCAGTAGTTCCTTGCGGTAGAAGGAAGAAGAAAGAAGAAGAAGAAAATTGATCTCATTTGGCTTCTTCTTAGTGGTTTATGGCAGAAGAGAAATTTGGTTTATTTCTCTTGTAAGTTTGTCTTCTTGGTGTATCTCGGTGCAGAGAGAGAAGAACAGAGAGAGAAGAACAGAGGATAACAAAGTTAGAGATTCCTCTTGTAATTTGAGACAATCGACTGATGTAAATTCCTCAAGTAATAAATTCTTTGTAACTTCGTGGACGTAGTCAATTTGCCGAACCACGTAAATTTGAGTGTTCCGCTGTGTTACTGTTTTCTGATGTGAATTTTTTCTCGTTTTATTTTTTTTTCACTTCATGGATCGTTCTCCTGTTTGATTTATATATACCATAATCAAGTGGTATATCTTATGCCATCACTTCTTTACTAATCATTATTCTTTGTTACTCAATAGAGTCCATCAGCAGTGGTAAGCATATGGCGATCGATGATAGGTGGGGGGCCGGTGGGCAATGGTTTTATAGTTATGGAGGTCAGAAGTTATTGTCCTGATATTCAACCTACAATAACACTAGATTAGAGCAGTGGTTTTTATAGGCTTCAGGAGAGGGAAGTTTTGGTCATTTGGTGAATAACTCCCCTGAAGCATATATTAGTTGCATACATACACCGCATGCAGAGATGCATGCAGTGTCCGATTCTGACCGTAGATCACGGTGATCTACAGTCAAGATGCAATCAAAATTTTTTGAAAAAAAAAATTAAAGTGCGAGCCACCAAAATACATCATGATAATAGATCACCGTGATCTACGGTCAGGATCGGACATCGCATACATTTCTGCATGCGGTGTATGTATGCAATAATTTTTCTTCTATTGAAGCTTTAACTGATTATTCCCAATAAAGGTATTTTGACAACTAACAAATTCAAATTCCATCAAATTTTGCTTACTTTCCTGAGGGTACGTAATAGCCTAACTAAGCAAACCCAACCCCAGTTGAACCCTAAACTTAAACTCAAGTGCATCAAATCACAAATCTAGCTCAGTCATCCCAACATAAATGTCTAAGAGCTTTAGTTAAAGTTTCCTCTAGGTTGCACAAACCCTTCCCAACATGCAATGTGCTAAACTTTTGTAATTACTTGATGTTTAGAATATAAATAAATAAATGATTAAAATGGCATGATGTTAAAATATATAATTTATGCATATTTATATGCAAATATAAATAAAATCCATTTTATTTTTACTACCATGCTTTAACATAAAAAAAATGTCACAATTATTATATTTTTTAAAAATGAAATACACTTTTTCAAGCTTAGGTTTATAACAACAAAGGATTATAAATGTAAATATCAAATTTTATATATGCTAGATATGTGAATACATAACTTTGCATATGTAAATACATAAAAATTGTGTGGTATGTGTGTAAATTTCTCTTTTATATATATATATATATATATATATATATATATATATATATATATCAAATACTGTATGTAAATGCCCCTTAAATTAATCAAGTAATACTGTAATATTTAAAATATAACTACACATACATTAACCGAACAAACTGTCTGCACCGGGAATGATAAACCCTAAAAAAGAAAAAAAACAGACGCATTGCTCACCATTTCATGGCGATCATCCAACGCTCAAAAACGATGCAGAACAACAAACACTAAAACTAGGGTTACAGAACCTCCTCCTGAATCACTTGCACTGCCTTGGCCTGAAGTTCTCGTTCGATAGATTCCTCTCCATAAGCTTCTGCAACCTTAGCGCTCCCGCGCCGGGACGAAGAACCGAACCATTTCCGACAACCAGACATGGATCGCTGCCATTATCTCTCCTCCCTGCACACCAACCCCCCGGAACGACGCTTCCGGGGGGCCTGAACAACAGCTCTGCATCGATCCTGTCGAGCACCGGATCGTTTCTTCGAAACTTCCTCGCAAATGGCGCGTTGCTGGCGATCATGGCCTCCATGTCTCTCGAGTTGAGGTAATGCGGATGCTGCCTGGGGGGGTTGTCCCATGAGATGAAATGAAGGTCATGGTTGACGGTGGTATTGGCGAACTCTTTAGCGTTGCAGAGCACAGTGTGGAAGTAGCCTTCAGGCGAGGAGAGGAAGTTGGCGTAGTACATGAGAACGGTTCGAGGGAGATTGTCCCACCCCCATATGCAGTAGTCGATGAAGGAGCGAGAGAGCACCATCCATGCAGATCCTGGTAATGAATTCAGAGTTGAGGTCGATTAGAACTCCATTAAGTTATTGAAGCTGTGTTAGCATTGGGGCATTTATATACATACCATCCAATTTCTGTGTATTTACATAGCTAATATCTAAAATTTACTTTTTTTTTTTCATTTCTGACACTCAAATTTATAGAAATTGCTGACAAAAATGATGCCAGTTCGATGACAGTTAAAACAAGCATTTGCAAAAATCTTATACTGAAATGTTAAAGAAAACAAATTTCCCCAAGTGTCCTTATTAGCAGTAGTGTTATTACCCTTAGATGTAATGGATGCCACAAACTAAACCTTATTACTTTAATGAAATGATGTACTCTCAAAAGATATGGTAACCCTCTGAGATATTAGCAAAAAAGATTTCACAGGTCAGTAGCCAAAAAAATAATACAGCAACATAACAAAAAATGATATTATGATTTAAGCCCAACTAATAATACAATGATGTAAACATGCAAGAATTTTAGTTAAAATCCGGTAGCCAATAAAACCAGCTAATAAAAAAATTAAATTCCAGATAATCTAATATTTGCTCTATAGTTTCAATTAAAATTAAGAGTTCTGAAGAATAAAACATCAAATAATGTAGAAGAAATAGATAAGTAAAAAACTACTGAGAAAAATCAGGCCTCATTTTAGTGCAAGGATATGACTTTCACCATAATTAGATACTCACCCATGTATAACATAAAAAGGAATCAGACATTCAACTTGTACTCATAAGAATAAGAGTTGGAAGATAAAAATTTTATACAAGCCAAAAATTCTTAATTGGAAATCTCAAATTACTAGTTATGGACTCCACATAGCTTAAGCTAGAAGATACAATGTATAAGAGATCAATCTTAATATAAAATTAGATTATTGTGCATTTAATTTTAAAATCTTTACATAACTACTTACATCTAGATGCAAAAATTTTGCTACAATAATGCTACAATACCTGTAACAATATCCTCAAATGTCACGGCCAAAACAAAGGAAAAATCCCTACAATGCATGTTGACAAGTGATGCCATCACCTCCTTTAATTTTTTGCAATTATTGTAAATTACACTTCATCAATCCAATAATAATCTCACATCAAGAAGAATGATTCATATGAAATTCCTTTGTAAAGAGCATGGCATTATTCATTTGCGCCTCTTTATTCACTCAAGTCTAACGGTGTAGCAAAAAGGGAAAATAAAATCTCTAAAGAGAGATGAACACGATGTTGATTAATTCAAGGGCACCTCTACTTATCATATTCAACATAAAAAAGATGGAGAAAACTCATATAACATTTGAGAGAATCATTTATCAAACCTTAGTAATTCATAAATGTGGGAGTATTTACCTAAAGTTTTTATTGCTTGAACAAAAGAAAAGAAAAATAGGATCTATGAGTGTTGATTGTTTTCTTTGGAAGTTTTAAGCCTTGTGTTGTTTATAGATTTCTTGCATTGTAAAGTGGTGTCATAAATTCTGGTAGCATAATTAATTCAAAGAATGTAGTATTCTTTGAGGATTTCTTTCATCTGAAATGCAAGATAGACCTCAAAATCCTCTCAACTCTAGTTCTAGCAATGAATCTATCTTTACTCTCAGGAGTAATTGAGTTAGGAGTGCAACTAACTTTGGCAGTTCTAAATAAATCTTTTATATGACAAACCATTATTTTTTAAGTCATTAATTCTATTGATGCTTCATTTTATGAAGACAGATCAATAATGACATGGATTCTATCACGCCTAACCATAGTTGGGGATTAGTTTATCTTCCTACTGATGTTAAAATAAGTAAATTTAAGTGAACTTCTGAAAAGCAGTTACAACTTGATGGATCAATTGATAAATTTAAGGGATAATTAAAGCGAATTTGGCGGCTAGGGATTTTATACAAAAGAAAGACTTAGAAATTTTTGGCACATTCGCTTGTCACTCGTATATCATCTATTAGGGTTAGGGCATTGGTTGCCTTTGCCTTTACAACCTTGTTCTGATACCATAACAATTTTTGAGAAAATTGGTTGAATGTCTTTTTCCTTTGCTTTCATTTCAATAAATAATAACCTGTACAATCTATTTTAGGTAACCTAATACATATTCCTAATCTAAATATATCCAGTTATAAGGAAAGAATATGTACAATTACCAAGGGAGGCAAATCAGGAGAGAAAAATTGGAAGCAATTTAAATAAGGAAACTCCTAATTATAGGAAACTCCCAAGTGAAATAAGGAAACTCTGAATTCTGCTGCATGATTTCTATCATTCTTGATTGATAATGAGCTTATTCATCAAATAGATGCTCTATTAATTGATTTAGAAAAATGCTTGCTGCGTCAAGTTGAAGGTTTTCTTATTCCTAGCAAGGAAAATAAAGTGTGTAAAATAGTCAACTTCTTTATAAAAATAGGCTAGCAAAAAAATAGCATATTAAGCTTTATTATGTTATGATATTCAATGTATTTGTGATTAATGATGTAGAGAGATGTACTTATCCTAAATTCAATTTGGATAATCATGATGTGCTTGTATATTTTAAATGCATGACTTGCTTATTTTTAGAAATAATTTAATTATTACTAATGAAGTCGAAATCTTATTGTCATCTATTTTTGCCATGAAAGACTTAGGTGAAGCCAATGCAATATTAGCTATTAAGTTGTCTAAATATGGTAAAAGTTTCTGCATGTCACAATATCACATTTGTTGAGAATATTCTAAGAAATTTTGAAAATTTCACATAAACTAGTGTGCTAGTGTCATGGGGGGACCCATGCATAGTTGAGAGGAGGGCAGTACCCCCCTTGAAAATATAATTATTCCCATACACAAATATATATTCCTAACTCCTAATTATAGGAAACTCTTAAATTAAATAAGGAAAGTCCGAATTCTAGCTGCCTGATTTATGTCATTCTTGATAGATAATTAGCTTATCCATCAAATAGATGTTTTATTAATTGATTTTGAAAAAGGTTTGCATGCATCAAGTTGAAGGTTTTATTATTCCTAGCAGGGAAAATAAAGTGTGTAAAATAGTCAAGCTTCTTTATTAAAATAGGCTCCCAAAAAATAGTATATTAAGCTTTATTATGTTATGATATTCAATGTATTTATGATTAATGATGTAGAGAGATGTACTTATTCTAAATTTAATTTGGATAATCATGATGTGCTTGTATATTTTAAATGAATGACTTGCTTATTTTTAGAAATAATTTAATTATTACTAATGAAGTCAAAATCTTATGATCATCTATGTTTTCCATGAAAGACTTAGGCCAAGCCAATGCAATATTAGCTATTAAGTTGTCTAAATATGGTAAAAGTTTCCGCATGCCACAATATCACATTTGTTGAGAATATTCTAAGAAATTTTGAAAATTTCACACTAAACTCAAATGAAGAAAAACTAGGGTGCTTGTGTCGTGGGCGGACCCATGCATAGTAGAGGGGAGGGCAGTACCACCCTGAAAATACAATTATTCCCATACACAAATGCATATTTCTAACTGTTTATCACTAAGGGGAGTTTATTTTCTCATTTATCACGACTATATATTATTGCCCAACCGTCCGTTGCCTTCAAACAAACAGGTGCAAGCCCATTGAGCTTCATTAAAGCATCAAATCAAGCTAATAAATCTTAAGAAGTTTAGAATTTAATTATTTATTTTAAAAGTTTTTTAATTCCTCTAACTCAAAGACCTCGCTGTAAATTTTATGCCTATAAATTGCTAAATAATTTTATTGTTTTGTTCATCTGTTGTATTTAAGCAACAAAATACTTAATCATTACAAATGTGGGACTAAAAGTCTTTTGAAGTTTTGTTTTTCCGACAGGAACATTGGCCTTTTCTCCTATTTTAGAGGTATTTTCAAACATACCACCCAATTTCTATCTATTTACATTTCTAACACCTAAACTTTAATTTTCATATTCATACCACTAAAATCATTCATATAACATAAAAAATATCATAATTTTAATTTATTTTTTTTAAATACACATTTTCATGCATAAGAAAGGTTGTATGTAGGTAAAAAATTGAAGTTTAGGTGTTAGATATGTAAATACATAGGAATTGAATGGTATGTTTGCAAATCTTCCTAAGCCAAAAATATCACCATTTTATTGCAATGGTATTGTTGTTTTGTTAAAAAAAAAGCCTTTAATTTTGCAGACTCACAATATATTTGTATTACAAAATTCTCTCCTTCACTATGAAGGTCTTTGAATCTTACATCAAAAACCTCCTAGTCATCTGCTTGAAGCGTTGAATTCATCTCCATCCCACCTGAAGGTTCTCTCCTCTCTCAACATCCCAGTCAAAGAAACTTTTGGTTTAACTTCAAATATAATATTTTAATTTTTGTATCTATCTGAACTCACTCTGTAACTGATGCGCTATAGATCGAGTCAACAAAAAAATGTTCTAGACAGGGAAGTAAGAATAAGTAAAGATAGGTTTAACTTTAAAATGTTCTAGACAGCAGAAAACTTTTGGTTTAACTTCAAACATCTTTTATTTTTCCTACATTCAGAATCTAATTTGTATATCTTATTACCTTGTAGAATTATTATTCTTCAAGGAAACCTATCCTAATTTGGAAATTGAAAATAATTTGAGAGAATATGTTTCAGGTATAATAACGAATAATGATTTATTTTAAACATAACAGATGATATGCCTTTATTTTTTTAAAAAAATACAAACAGTGCGTCGTTATTTAAAAATAGTTGATGATTAAAATAAATAAATAAAATTTGAATGTTTTTTTCAATTTATTAATGATAATGAAACACAAAATTTTGTTTTGAAATATGTGATGTTGCTTCTATTATTGGTAAAATTAATCTATTCATATAATAAGTTTGCCCCCTAAAAGTAAAGGTTGGTTCCACCCCAAACTAGTGTCTCATAGCACGAGTGTACACAAATCAATAGAAACTTGATGTATCTAATGAATTGCACAAGTCCTACCATTGTAAAAGCAATGAATAAATTGAGTAGTTGTAGTCCTAAAAATAATTACTGGTTTGTTTTGTGTAAATTCTTAATATTTGAAAGGCACTGTGAATAATTCTTTACATTTTTTTTATTTCCAATTATACTAAAAAAATTAAGTGAGCAAATTGGATATGTAATTCAAATGAGACCAAGTTCACTTTGGTTATGTTTTTACTATTGGAAGAGGTTCAACATCATGAAAATACTAAGCAATTGATCCCTATAAAATTCAAGTTCATTCCACCAGAAAAGGTAGGTAGAGATGTGAAATGGCTTAGAAACCTTTTTGCAAAATACATCTTTACAGAAGAGACCAATTTCGCCTAAGTTGCTTCATTATGATAATAAAGATGGTAACCCAACTTATACAAAATGACGCTTATATTAGTGGTATCATGGACGATCATTTCGTTAGGTTTTATTATTTTCCATTAGTTTCTTGATGAGACTTATGCCTAGTATAGAAGTTAATAGAGATAGTAACCCAACATACGTGACTAGCGATTCCAAGAAATAGGTCTATGTTGGTACAATATGTTTTAAGGTTAACTTAGTAAGGGATCACCTCTAAATTGACTAAACTTGCTCATTTGTATGGTGTTGCATAGCTTACAATTGTAATGAAAGATGGTGTGTTTAGTTGCAAAGTGCGCTTGATGGAGTCGTGATATAAATGTGGAAGTAAGGCTCTTCCAATGAAATTTAAGGAACTGTTTCTAAACCAATCAAACATATAAGACAGGTTCAAGACCAAAATGAACAAATTGCATGAACAACCTTCTTTGATTCCCATTTGACAAAAATTCACAACTCATGTTTATTGCATATATTTCATTAACATATTGATAATTTATCCAAATAGTTTCATTGTTTTATTTGCTGCGTTTCAGCATTTTTTGTCTTATATACAGTATTTTCTACCATTTGCCATACATGTCAGAACAACAAAATTTTATCTTCAACTGCCATATCTACAATTCCTTTTATATAATTAATTCTAAGCTCATCCGTTATAATTTGTCAAACATTCACCTTAGCATTCAACATGGGCATACCAAAAACATGCAACAAACATCCATAACATCACTATAGAGCACTGCATCCTTGTATTTTCTTAGCAAAATATCATTGCTTATCTGTCTAATTATGCTTCATCACAATAATTATAAAAAATTATCACAGAATAAATGGTATAAATCAATTCAAGAGATCTGCAAACAGATATAAACAAGCAATTCTGCATCCAATAACTATGCAAACAAACTATGGATCAACAGATCAATTGAAAAGACATACACAACAGAATTGCAGCCACATAATTACTCAAGAAAATCAGAAAAAATGTAAAACTAGAAACATTTTAGAAGGCTATGACTTCTTTACCTGTAAAAAGCTTGAAGGCAGTTGGCACACTTCTTCTCTGTGGTATCCAGAAAACATCCTGCTTCTCTGACATGTATAGTCCTGGATCAATAATTATTGGTCTCGCCCTTTGAAACCTGCAACAAGAAGAAGTAAATTTAGCTCCAATTTAACACTAAAGAGAACTCCATGAAACCAGAAACATCTTAGTTTGAACATACTCCTTCCATCCAATATTACTCGTATGATCAATAAAGTTCAGATCCCGCGGCATATAGGAGAAAGTATGCAACAGATCTACAACATAAACAAGATCAACACAATAAAAAAACCAACTTTTGTTTCCAAAAAAACAGAAATAAGAGGAGTCAAGAAGCAAACTTGTTACCATCCTGTGTTACCAGAGGATAATCCGCCGCACTCAGATTAATAAACCAATCCCACTCCCCACCTTCCCTAAGCAGCACGGCAGCTGCGTGGAGAGTGTTGGCGACCATCGTAGGCCCACGGTAGGTCACAAGATTGGCCTTTGTGATCATTTTAACATTTCCCACCTCCTTGAAGACCGGATGGTTGGCGACGAAGTCTCGGAGATCAAGCCTCTCCTCCGGCGATGCGGCGGCTTCCAGGTGAACGATGTAGCGGTTTGAAGGATGGTAAAGAGCTTGAAGCGTACGCTTGAGCATGGAGCCATCTCCGGCGGAGCCGGAGATGAGGTAGGCGAGGCGCGGAGGAAGCGGGAGAGACGAAGAAGATGAGGAAGGGGAGGAGAAAGATTGAAGCTTTGATTCGACGAAGGTGGGGGAATAGAAGGCAGAAGAAACACGGGAGGAGGAGAGGAGGGAGAAGAGGAAGGAGAAGGGGAGGAGAGCGGAGGGGGTTCCAGGGGAAGAAAGGGTGCTGAAGAAGAGGAGTAGGAGGGAGAAGGAGGAACCGATGGCGATAGGCAGAATCCATCTGCGGTCTAAAGCTGGGGGGCGGAGCAGGATGAAGCTTAAAATTTTCATCTTTCGGCTTCTTCTTCTTCTTCGTTCCTTTCAACCTCTGAAACGCAGCTCTTTCTGTGGAATGAATGAAATAGAGTTACCAGGAGGAGGGGATTAACTGAAGGGGATTAATAAAGAGGAAATTGGAAAGGAGAATCCGTTTGCCATCTGAAACAAGAGAGCGGAGGTGGAAGAATAAAGCTTTCATCTTCAGCCCTCGATCTGTGTCTGTTTACTGTGACATTAATGAGAAAAGGAAGGTTTTTCGGGCGCAGGGGAAGTGTGGTGTTTTTCTGGGGTGTGGGGATTAAATTCAAGCGGATCATTTAAGAGATTTAAAGACGGAATTTAGATCTAATGTGAGAGGGCGTGAGCGTTAGTGAGAGGGAGATTGGGAAATTGTGGTTGGGTTATAGTTGGGGGATTTGTTGGGCTTGCAATATTTTATGAGGAAAATTAAATTTGGTGAGGAAGATTAGCAATTTCTTATTTGTGTATGAGCAAATTTTGGTTTGTTTGGTTTCAAAAGAGATTAAAATAATTTTAACTTTTAGAAGTAGATATAACTGAAGAACTTACATTTCTTTTATAATAATTTTATGTAAAACGATTTGGTATTTTATTTTATTTTATTTTTTGTATGAGGATAGTTTAGCTTTGTTTGGTTTTAGAAAAGAATAAATTAATTTGAATTTTCAGAAGTAGATATAACTAAATTACTTACATTTCATTTATAATAATTTTATGATAAATGATTTTAGTATTGATACGACATCAATAAATTTTCATCAACCGGTAAGAATTTCGAAGCATGACATGATTCTCGAGACAAATTTTTGTGTAAGAAAAATTCAAAAATTGTTTAAAGGTCATTAAAAACTCCTATTGTAGCAAGCTTACAGTCGGTTCTCGACAAGACAGATATACCAAAATTGGTTCAATCTTAGTTAAATCAATCCCAAATCAGGTCGATAAACTATTTTTTGGAAGCTTTCAGTGCATAATTGAAAGGTTAAATGAATTTAAAAAATGTCACTTATAGTCTAATTGGTTGTCTCTATAAGACAAGTCCAGCGAGCCCAATGTCATTTAATCCTGACATCATTAGAACAATTAAATGTCCATCGAATTTCATCTGATCAAGGAAATATTATCAGGTTGTCTTATTAGAGTGGTTTGGATTTTTTTGCTATTTGCCATATGGACTCTATAAATAGTTGTACCCCTCTCTTGAGAGGAGATTAGACCTTGGGCCTGAGGAATATCAGGACTTGGAGATGAAGGAGTTGAATTATGGTATTCTGCACGGATGATCCAGTGAACACATCTCGCCCTTGCATCTGTCGACCACTATTGGTCATCGTTAGTCGGTCGTCGTTGACCATCTTCAGCTGTCGTCTACCACCATCGACTGCCATCAACTCCTTGCGATAAGACACTATGTGAATCAACAATAGTCACCGTAGAGTCACGAAACAACCTACAAAGCAGTACATCATTCTGAAAGTCGTGTCGACCCCAAACACGGTGTACCGAAGCTCCAACAGCTACTCCGCACCCCTATCGTGGGACAACAAGGTTTTCTTCTCACGGATGTAACTCGATAAACTGTGTAACACTTTCACGTCTGTGGGACAAGGAGTCATACCTGTAATCATTAATTCATAATAGAACGTTTCAATTGTGCAATGCTCCGTTGGTTTTTTTCTTTTTGGTTATTTCACGTAAAAAAATTTATTGTCTCACTTTTGTTGTCTCTATTGGTTGTCTGCTTTTATCTGAGTATGTGTTGTATTTTCGTACAACGTCAAGTCAGTAATTTGTTACTTTACCGCCACTATAACGGGAATGCATTGCACAAATCTCGAGGAAATCCACTATTCAAAAGGGAAAAAAAATGCAACTAAGGAGGATCCATCAGTAAAAGACCAGGAGGTCCACTTATCTACTCAAACTTAACCATCTGAACCAATGCAAAGGTCAAAGTCGACCAAATGCAACCATCGGAGCTTGGGCCGACAAGACTAAAGGTATTTGAATGGTCTGAGCCCAAACTCATCTAACCAAGTAATGACAGATAGGCATGTAAGCCCATCACCATAAGAAAGCCTATTGCAATTGATAATCAACCTTTAAGTAGGCCAAACTCAAGGAAAGACTCGACTCCTCAGCAATATCAATCATATCACAGACGCATCAAAGACTCCTGATTAGAGATTGAGATTCGAGATGTAATCATGTTATAAGAAGTCAAAATCATCCCTCTGAGTCTCCATATTGGGGAGTAAGTTTTTTACTGAGTTATGGCAATTTACCCTCTGCTCGATAACCTGACATCACTTAGCTAACATGAGCTCCTCACCGGAGAACGAATGTCAAAAGCTAAATTAGATCGATCGATCAGCAAAGCCTAGCCAATCGAGTTGTCCTACTGACTCAAAGTCAACCGATAGCCTCCACTCAACTTAGTCGACCGAGAGGGTCTTATTAAACCGAGGCATGTTGAGTTTAGTCGACTGAGCCAGAAGTTAGTCGAGCCATCAACATATACAGGTAAAATACCTAAAATATCATGTAACACCACCATTAAAAATGATCAAACATAGAACTTCACTTATTGTACCCTTCTCCTATAAATAAAGGTTTTTTTATGAAATAGAGATGATTCATTATTGTGCACTCTTATCTCATTCTTTGTCTCTCCCCCTGCTTTCTTATGCTCTACTCTTGGGGGTGTGATTCATATAAAAATTAAGATTCAACAATATATATATATATATATATATATATATATATATATATATATATATATATATATATATATATATATATATATATATATATATATATATATATATATATATATATATATGCCAATACATAGGAATTAAGTGGTAGGTATGTAAATCTTTCAATAAACAATTGCAATCTACAATGATACAGCATTTCATCATACAAACAGCAGAAGCATACTAAATTGTAGGATGAACTGAACAAAATGATGAAGAGAGGCAAAGCTCAGCTTCAATTGTTGAAGAGGAAGTGCCTTGAGCGGACGTATTTGCAACGGTTTCGGAATCACAACTATAGTTGCATCGGCTGGGCCAAACAATATTGACGCTTTAGCTAAGGCATCAATATCGGCGTCCTTATCCTCACTGAACGAGTAAACGATGCCCACAAGAAAGGTGCTAAAATAATCCCCTTATTATTTATGTGAGAGCTTTTTAGTTCAAAAATCTATAAAAGTATCAAGTTAATTCTCGTTGTTGGTGTCCGAAGGTCTCTAAGGGTAGAGTCATAAATTTAGTTTCTTAGTGTTGAACAGAAATATGTCATACACTCAGCTACTTAAAAGAGAAGTAAGTGGAGGCACCTTAATTTTTACGTAAAAAATCCTGTAAAATGGAAAAAAATCATAGGTCATATCACCGTTAAAATAATCTACTATAAATGACTAGCACACAGATCCACCTTCTTCTGATTTTGAGAAGATGAATTTATAAATAGTATCATTACAAATGCACAATAGTTTGTAATCTGACTATAATGAATGTAGTTCTCGATGATAGTAGGTTGCAAAGGCTGTAGTCAATTGTTATTGAGACAATATTCTGTCATGAATGTTTTAAACAGTGGTCATAGTGTTAACTTGTCATATAGGCTTTGTAGTTGAAAACCATGATAGTAGTTGGCCATGTGAGTCGCAGATAGTTTCTTTGGGAGCATTGTTTGGCCACAGTGGCCGTAGTGGGAAGCTCCAAGAGTTGGTCTAATGGGTTGTAATGGTGAGTTGCGATGACTTATGTAGGTTGCATGGGTTGGTGAGCTGCATTAGCTGTGATTCATGTTGGTCGTAGTTGAACACGTAGGTCTTAATGTTGAGATGTGACGACGTCCGTAGGTCACAGAAGTTTGAGTTCAGAGCTGCACAAGTTGGGAACCACGTAGGCCATAGTTGGTATGTGAGCTCTAATGATGTCTGCAGGATGTGGGGGTAGAGTCGGGAGTCGCGTAAATTGTGGACCTCATAGACTGTAATTGGTCATGTGAGCCATATCATTGAGTTGTGATGACATCCGTAAGTCGTGGGAGTCGGAGTTGAGAGCTGCAAGAACTGCGAACCAGGTAGGTTGTAACTGGGCATGTAGGTCACAGTTTTGAGTTGTGATGATGTTCGTAGGTCGCAAGGGTTATTGTTGGAAGATGCACAATCTATGGACCACAGAGGCCTTAGTCGGTCACGTAGGATATAGGGCGAGTTACGATGACAACCGTAGACAGCAAGGGCATGAGTCAGGAGCTGCACGGAGGAAGCTTTGAGAGTCTGAAAAAATTTATCATCTTTAGGGTGTATTGTTATGTCGTCTTTGGATGTTTTGTTGCACTGTAAGTGAAATGCTTTATTACTTTGCAATATACATCAGAGTTTTCATAATGCATGTTTTGAATTCACAAGGTACTTCACTGCAAGGACCAGGTTGGACATATGATGGTCGGCGGTGGCCTGCAGCGACAGTTGTTGGAGGTTGAGACTGTTGGAGGTACCGAAAATGGTGGATGTCGAAGTTGTTCGAAAGCGGCGGCGGGCAGAGCTGGTTGGAGGGTAGAGCAGCCGGAGTTGGCTGGAGGCGATGGCGGCTGGAGTTGGTCGGAGACGGTGTTCATCGGCTATTGGAGTTGGACGGAGGCAGCATTGGCTAGAGTTGGCTAGAATCAAATGTGGAATGGATATGGTAGGAGGCGAGGGCGAAGGTGGATGGCTATGACGACGGTTGTAGTTGGTTGGATTTGTGATGCAGGATGTTGGGTTGTAGCTCCCACTTATGCATATTCCAGTCTTCTTCTTTCCCAGGGTTTAGTTTCTTCTAATAAGGGGTAGAGCTCAGATTGCAAATGAGAAAAGAATTCAGACACCCTTGATCAGACCTCCCGAAGAGATACCCTTGATCAGGTGTTTGATGAATGTTTTTGCGCATTAATGATGTTAGAATTGAGCGATCTTATTCTTGTTAGATTCATTTTACAAGACACTTGATTCAAATATATGTATGTTATTTTATAAATATGTTTGACCTTCAAATTATGTCTAAAAAGCTTCCAAAACTTGTTTGACAGCTTGGTTTGACTTAGATTGTACGATTTTGGTATCGTTGAGTTTGTCTCGTCGAGCCGGTCAGTTTCACTGTAAGTTTTCTAAAATCAAACTTCTGGATAACTTTTTATGGAAGTTTTAATTGTTTCTTGCTAAAAAAAATTATCTCAGGATCCATGCTTTATCGTGAGATTCATGTCAAATGATCGAAATTTGTTGATGGCGTCTCCCTCATATATTTTCTTAATATGGTTTGAAAAGTCCTTATTGAGAACTACTTTAGCATCATTAAAAGAATCAGAGGACTAAATTAGTATTTTTATAGACTCTTAGGCTAAACTTTCCCCTGAAAAGAGTCAAATGACCCTTTGACAATTTTCTCCGATGCCCACAGATGGTAGGAGACTACCTTCAATGAAAGCTGTGAATTTAGCTCGAAGATCGTTAATTGCTCAAAAAATGAATCAAATTTTGTCTCGAGTTGAAATCAGATTGGAATAAACAAACCAAGTTATGAGCTAAAATTTTTTATTGAATTTTTTTCAAGTTGATTTTGAGATATATAGGACCGGCTAGAATTGACTCGAGATCAACTCATAATATTTTTTATTTATAAAAATTATATATAATGCTTAGTAAAATTTAATATAACGAGTCACAATCTGATTTTGAGCTGTAACAGATTCAAATAACTTTATTTGAGTTAGTTAGTTTCAATTTCAAGCCGGATCGAGTTGATTCTGAGCTGCAACAGATCCAAATAACTCAATTTGATCCAGCTTGTTTCAATTTCGAGCCGATAGAGCTCGATTCAATTTCAAGTCGGCTTGGCTCGAAATCAAATATAACAAGCCAAAAGTAGATTTCAAGCCGCACTAAATCTATTTGACCCGTCGGATCGTTAAGAAACCTACCTTCAATAGGGTCATAAGCAATTGGAGTTTTTGACAAATGCAAATCGTAACTTTGCATTGTTGTAGATCCATTGATATGTGGGTTCTCAATAGCTGCCCACATTGCTTCACCATAGACACTGCATAAACAAACTTGAGCAAGAAGAAAAATGGTTCAATGAGAAGGTTAAGAATGAACTAAACCTTACACTATGATAGCTTAGGATATGAGAAATTGATAAGTGTAAGTTAATATTGCTAGATGAAACTCGAGATATGATACATATCTCGAGATAATCTTTTAAACAATAAATATTCAAACTTCAATTAAGAGTCGTCCAGAGCTCCGATTTTAGCAAAATTATAGTCAAACTGACTAGCTCGATGAGACAAACCCAATGATATCAAATTTAGTCTAATCTGAGTCAAATTTAACTCAGATCAAGTCATTAAACTACACTTGGAAGTTTTCCAAACATATTTATAAGATCAAAACGAATGACGAATCTAGCAAGCCTATAGTCGAAGCGAGTGTCTTAAAAAGACGACTCCAATGAGCCCAACATTGTTTAATTCTGACATCGTTAAGACAATTAAATGTCCATAAAAAACTGTTTGATTGAAGGAAGCTCTCTAAATCATCTGAACAAACTGGCTCATATTTCTGCATTAATTACATCCAGAATACTATAAATACAACCCTACCTCTCTCATGAGGGGAGGAGAGTTTGTGATTAGAGGAAGAGCTTGAAAGTTTGAGAATGAAATGATGTTAAGCTCCACTACCGCCGATCATCACTAACCTCTGTCGACTACCGCCGATTGTTGTCGACTTTCACCGATCGCCGTCAACCACCGTTGATCGCCGTCGATCATCATCTACCACAGTTGACTACTGTCGGCCACCACTGACCTCCGCCGACCACTGCTGACCGTCGTTGATCACAATGAGTTTCCGTCAACCAACGCCGACCACCGTCAATGACCACCAACCACCATTGACAAACACCGATCAGACCCCGCCAGTCGTTATTGGTCGCCACTCATTCTTAACAACAAATTTATCAGTACGTCGACGTTATAACTTGAAAAACCTAATAACTCTTTCTTGTCTTTAGAACAAGTCGTTACAACTATAATCATTTTTTTATAGTGAAACTTTTCGGTTGGGTCAGACACTTGGTTTTTCCCTTTCCGAGTTTTACACGTTAAAACTTATGGTGTCATTATTAGTTACTTTCTCTTTTCTAGGTGAAAGATGAATCTTCGTACCGCGCTAAGACGATAATCTACTACTATACTGCCTCAAATTTTCTAACACGCATCGTACATGATGGCTTGAAAATAAAAATCTTATTTATAAAATAATAAATTATTAAGTTAGTAAAATGACTTGTAGTTAAATGTTTAAAGATGAATGATAAATTAAACCACATGTCTCTCAATATCATAAACAAATAAGAACTTACATATTCTTACATATATATCAATCGTAAAGTTTGGTATTTACACTTACAACATGTGGGTGTCATAAATTTCTACATTAAAAGAAGTGCTTCACTCTAAAAAAGTTAGTTGTTGAATCAAAAAATGTCTCGTGAATCACACTCAAGTTATAGTGTTGGGGGATGATAGTAAGAAAAAAGGAGAAATGAAGTATATAATAACACATTTTTTTAAAAGGATAAATTCAGTAGTTCTTTATTGAAGAAATGACTCTCACTTTATAGGTTCTAGGGGTATCTCAGAAATTGTATATCTGTCTTTGCTTAAATAGGGCCTTTTCATATTCGTAATTGACTTTGGGGCCATATAATATTGACAACTGACGCTGTCACCTTTCCGTTTTCATATCTGCTGAAAAAGGGGCTTTTAAGACTTGTTAGAGTTGTCATTCAATCATTCAATTGATAGAAAACAATTTTTGATCTGCTAGAATACCTTTGATCGATCTTCTCAACAATATCCTCAATAGAGATCCTCTTGTCCTCAGGGTGAACTTGGACCGCAAAGCTGAAGGTGTATCATCGTAATCTAGCGGGCAACTCTCATAGAATAAGGAACTTTCTAAGAGGATTAGAAATATATTCAGTGCGACACTCTTTGGTCATCTATGTGAAAAATCTCAGAATCAATTGAGGGGAATGACTGTTTTCTCGAATCACGTGCTTTCTCTTCTTTCATTCGATTGTGCTTTCGTTCAGTCGGCCCATAGTTTCAATCGAAAGAGTCGACGCTTGGCGTCTCTGTATTTTAACAATCCCTACGTAGATCTTTAATGTTTATTTAGCGACGTCCATTGAATTTTTTTGGAGATTCTTGGATATTATGTTAAATATTTGAGTGTTGTGCATATAAATATAAAAGCTTAGGTTGCACAAATGTAAATATTATTAGAATTGTGTGGGATGTATGTAAATAGGCAAAAAAAAAAAAAATATTATTTAGATAAATTATCTATAATTAGAACCCATTTGCCGGTTTACTTTTGCGATATGACGGCAATCAAGACCCATATCCGTCGCCTCTGACGTCTTCCCTAAACCATCCGGCGATCTCCCGCTACCCTCACATACTCTTACCGTCGAGCACGCCGTCTAAGTTACTGCCGCGCCCCGGTGCCGGCCGCCCAGCCTGAAACTGGCTGCTAATGCCGCCGGAGAGACACTTTTGGCCGGTACATCGTTTTCTTCTTCATCTCTTCTTTTTTGACTCTAGTTTAGGGATTTATCCTAGCCACAGTCGGCTTCCTTTCCTCCTGTAACCTCATTTAACCTCATCGTAATCTTCTTATTCGTATCGCAGCAGTTTCGCCGTTAAACCTATCCGTCGCCGCCTCTTTGCTGTACGAGCACTTTTTCGCTTCCCACTGTGGCAGTAAGTAAATGAATACTACTCAGCTTGATTTCAATTTTGCGTCGTAGAATTTAGGAGCAATTTTTCTAATCTTTAGCCGTCATAATGAATCTAATTTCATCCGTTGCTCATTGTAAGTAATCTACTTTAATTATGATTTAAATTTTATGTAAAATACTAAATTGAGTTGCTTTTTTATTATAATTTAAGTTCAATAATTAGTGCTGAAAGCATGGATTTTGGAAAAAAATGTCTTTTATTGATTTTGTTTCGCTTTAACCATTCTAGTTCACTATATGTGTGTATTAAAAGGCCAAATAAAGAAAAAAAAGGAGTGTTAGATGCAAATTTGCAGACGCTAGAAATATTTTGTAGTCAAGTGCTGATCTTTCCATAACGTGCAAAGAGAGTAATTTCAATCCCTTCTAAAACTCTATTTTGAGGGACAATGTTGGGGTTCTCGGTAAGTTTACAATGGACTGTTTTTTGTAATGACCATTTAATTAATAAAAGCATACTTGATAAAACCCAAAATTTTTGTGGTGAACATATATTTATGGAAAATTAAGTCATGAGGAAGCAAGTAAATGTGTGATTCTTGTAGAAAAATATTATGTTTGATCATGCGTTAAAACAAGAAGGGCACCGAATGTTAACATTTTGTCAGACCTATAAATTGAATATTTGCTTCACTTGTACAATGGTTTCTTTTAGGATAGTTTTTTGATTGTTTTGAGATGAGAAAGGCAACCCCAAAAAAGGTAGTGCCTATTTCAATGAAAAAAGTGTAAAATTTTCTCTTCTTTTCTCAAAATTTTATTTAAGAAGTTTAATTTTGGGAAAACAAATAGGAACTATGATTGAGAAAGAAGCTCTTAGACATCTCCAACAACAAAGAAACAAAATCGTAAGTCTCTAATTAACTTAGTTTTTATGTTTTGGAGATGCTTATATTGACTAAGTATCATATTGAAATATGAAGTTAAGTCAATTGTTTCATCATTTTTTTGGTTAAAGATTTTTTTTTTTAAATTTTGGTAAAAATATTTGTTGGAAAACAAGAAATAATAAATCAATAATAAGCTATTTGGCTACTTTGTAATTATATGTTTAAGAAACCTTTATCTATAAATAATTGGAATGCATTTAATGTTGTTAAATTATGAAATTATCTTGGAATTAGTGAAAAAGATACTTGAAGGCCTATGATTTTTCTTTTTTTGGGATCACAAAAGCTTGAACCCCATGTTAATGGTTGAGTTCCTATTCATTGTGGTATTTTGAAGTGTATTATTTGATTCAGCCTTTTTTTCACCTTTAATAGGGTTACTATACGGCTGTCAATTTAAGAATATTTTTATATTTATGTTCTTCGTTTGTTGTCAGGTTTGAATTAAGTATGGAGAATGACAGTACTGGGAATGCCATGGTTCTCACAGAAGTGGGTTGGTATGTTCTTGGACCGAGTGCAGAACAACTAGGGCCTTATGCTCTTTCGGAATTGCGGGGTGAGTGTGCCGGTAAATTTTTAAATGTCACGGCTTCCAGTTTTTGCTCAGTAAATTATGATAGTTCAATTCTTATTATTTTTCATAATCATGCTTATATAGTGAACTTGGGGTAGTTTGTTTAATTGGGCATTTACATATATACCACACAATTCTGATGTATTTACATATCTAACATCTAAACATTCATATTCACATGCATACCTCTCAAATCTTTAATATCACAATAAATATCATCATTACTACCTTTTTAAATGTGAAATACAACTTTTCATGCAAAAGGTTGAAACCAAGACGTGATAAGTGTAAATATGAAACTTTGAGTGTTAGATATGTAAATACATAAGATTGTGTGGTAGGTATGTAAATTTTACTTGTTTAATTCTAAAAAGCCACTACTGATGCCTTTGTGCTCTTAAAACAATAGCTGATAAATTGCCATTTCTTTTATGCCTTGACATGCCACCTAAATGGTTTATAGGTACCTGCACACGCTTCACATACATGAATAAAGTTGCTCATCTAGTTTATATACTGTTGTGCAGCCTACTTAGCTTTATTTGTTGAACTGGGCAGAGCATTTTACAAATGGGTACATTTCAGAGGGCACCTTTCTATGGTCAGAAGGAAAGAGTGATTGGCTGCCACTTTCTTCATTTCCTGAGCTTTTGGCAAATATGCCCCTCCACAGTCATGATAATACTACTGCAGCTGAAGGTTATTTTCTTGCCATATGTTTAGCTATTGTTTAGTAGATGATCTCTTATACATGTTTTGTTGAAACGTTAGATAGTGTGGATGATTTCGCAAAATGGCAAAAAGAGATCAATGAGGTAGAGGCAGAAGCAAAGGCTTTGAACCATGAAAATGAAACTGGCAGCCACGGTGATATTGAGGAAATACAGAGAGGAATAGAAACCAGCCTCGAAGATAGGCCAGTGACTCCGCCAGACGGAGAGGAAGAGTTTACTGATGATGATGGGACTATTTACAAATGGGATCATAGTTTAAGAGCATGGGTTCCTCAAGTAAATATATGGATATGCATTATTTGAATAATCATTCTGTTTTCTTAGATCCTGAAGGTTTATTTTTCATCTATTTTTTATAAAGTTATTTTACTAGAAACATTGCTATTTGCAACTTTTGATTATGGTTTTCTACCCGTCGAATCATTTCTTTTCCGCTTCCATCATAATGTTGCATTTAGCATCTAGCTATTTAATGTACTGTGTAGCCTTTTAGTTTATGTGGTCTATATGCTGCTTTCTTTCATCAATTCTTGAGTATTCCTCGAAACTGTATCAGCCTGCATTGTGTTTTATTTTAGGGAAATTTACATATATACCATACCATATTTATGTTTTCACATATTTAGCACCTAAAGTATGATATTTACATTTATAACACTTTGGTATTAAAAATCTATGCATGAGAAGGTGCATTTCCCTTTTTAAAGGTAGTGCTTGTGGTATTTTTGATGTGACTCAAAGATTTGAGTGTTATGCATGTAAATATGAAAGTTTAGGTGTTACACAGATAAATGCATAAGAATTGTATACTACGTATGTAAATTTCCCTTTATTTTATTTGTTTAGTTCCTGGTTCTGTACTTCTGTTTTGAGTAATTTAGGAGAGAAGCAATTTGATGTGATCTTCTACTTCTTAAGGATAATTTCACTGCAACGGAGGAATATGGACCTGAAGAGATGACTTTCTTACATGAGGAGGAAGTATTCCCAACGTTTGGCACTGCAGATGCTCCTGTTGTTGAAGGGGGTTCTGCTGAGTCTGAGAAAGCAGAAAACAAGTTCGAAGCTGAAAAGATAACTGAATCAGAGAACAAATCGGTTGCTGAAAAGAAGTCTGAAACAGAGAATAAGTCCGAACCTGGAAAGAACAATGATCGAAAGAGGAAATTGCCTGATAATTCCACTCAAAAGAAGGTCCTTTATTACTTTACCTGGATTATCTAATAAGAATAAGAGTGTTCTTTTTAACTTAATCACATATATTGGGAGTGATAATTGAAAATGGAAAATCATCCATAATGGTTCTTGGTGACATATCAACAGGAACCAAATAAGGCTCCAGATAGTTGGTTTGACTTAAAGGTTAACACACATGTTTATGTTACGGGTTTACCGGATGACGTTACGGCTGAGGAAGTAAGTTCAGAGGACCATTCTTTCAACTTTATAGTATAACACATGATTTTAATCTTTTTTGTGGAATCAAATGAGGCCACCTTGTCTATGCTCGGCTTAATAAAAGAGTTTTTTTTTTTTTTTCTCTCTAATGTATTGCAACCATAACTCCGTGACCACTCAAAGTAATGCTAAATTCGTTGGTTTATTTCTTAACGTACAGGATTGATCTGACTTTTGGCATGTGCTTCACAGGTTGCTGAAGTTTTTTCCAAGTGTGGATACATTAAAGTGGTAAGTGACATTCTTTGATTTTATCTTCATTTATATGCTATATATCTGTCTTTGTCTATGATGCATGGTTGAATTTATTTAGTTAGTAAGACTTGTGGAAGCACGTTTTCCTGATACTGAAACTTATTTTTTCTTCAAAAATATATTCTTTCTAATATTATGCTTAAGTTGGGCTTAAATTTTGTCACTAATTAGTAGATTAATTTTAGTGGGCAGTTAGATGATGCCAACATCCAAGGGCCTTTCAATGATTATGGTCAAATTTAGTAATTTTGATGGGCACAGAATTACAAAGTGTTAGTTTTAAAGTATTTTCTTAAAAATCATTTGAATGCCTTCCTTTCATCATGTTTTTCAAATAAAGCTGGTTGGTTATTGGTTGATGAGAAGACATGTGAGTTGAAATTTGTGAAACCCCTTGAAGTAGAATGAAACTAACTTTTAAACATCGAGGTGTCTTTTGGTATGATAGTTTGAGTTTATGCCGAAACTCCAAAGTTATGGATGACCTACTGGGTTACACCAAGGGGAGGATAAAATCGTGAGACCATTAGGCCAAAACTGACTATCTTGATTGATGAGAGTTTGGGCTGTTACAAATGGTATAAGATCATTACACCGATCTGAAGATGAAAACTAAGTGCTATAGAAAACAAAGTGTTACATGGGAGCCACCTCTTGCACTTTAGATGGGACAAAGTGTTACATGGTGGGAACCATCTCTTGAATTTTTAGGGGCCATCTTAAGAATTCTATATGCTTGACTGATAATTTTGGGTTAGGAAAACTATTGAGAACCTCGGTTACTTAAGTGAGGCAGATTATGAAACCCCTTAAGTAGAATATAGCTAAGCTTTTAAACATTGAGATGCCTTTTAGTGTAATGCTTGGAGCTTCGACAGAAACTCTAAAGTTAAACATGCTTGTGTTGGAGCATGTTACGCCTATACGTGATCCAGTTCAGAAGGGACCGATCCAGCACTTCCAATCGACCATGTGGGTCGGTTGTTTACGCGAGATGGATCCGGGTCGCTTCCGCGAGGAGCTGAGCGCGAGCTGCTGGATGCTGCGACCGAAAAAGGCAGGGAGCAAAGAGGGTCCCCGAGGGTCTTAATCACCTATTCATGGAGGAGAAATTAAATGAGTTTGGAGGGAAAGTTTAGAAGGAAAGTTTTTGAAATGTAGTAAGAGGATTCTATTAAAAGGAATAACCTAGGATTTGTTTCTTTATGCATGTATTTGGTGGCTACTGTGTTTTTTTTCTTTTGGTGGTGTTCCTAACGACTTCTAGGGTTGTGGGAGAGCCCATCTACCTCTCGAAAAATAGATCATTGTTGTCTCTTTCTTATTTGCATTTATTTTTGAAAAGAGCAGCCATCACTTGAGTTTTTCCATCTCTTTCTTGCCACTTCATTGTGGTTTGCTTGCTGATTTTGGTGCGGGGCTTATCAAATTGGTATCAGAGCATAGATCTTTTTGGGGTGACTGCAAAGAAAGTGGATGTGCTAAAAGAAGAGGTGGGGTAAATCATATCGGGAATGGAAGAGAGGCTCGTCACCATGGAGGATAGGTTTTGTTCCATTGAAAGTCGAATGGAGGATGAATTTGAGAGCATAGGAGAAATGCGAGAGATGATGAAAAAACTCATGGAGATGCAAGCCAAGGCTGTGCTGACCACTCCAATTACAAATTCTAACCCAAGATTGATCAGGGAATCCTTGGATAGGTAAGGAGATCGAGCGAGAAAATGAAGAATACCTCATCTACCTTCAAGAGCATGCCCCTAGGACTCTGAGAAGACGGGGAGTGGATACTTTCGATGGAGGGGGATGGGCTGAAAATTAGCTAGATGGTGTAAGTAGCACGGAAGAACGATGGAGAAAGGAGGGATTCACGAGTGGGATATGCCTATGATTGAAGGAGAGAGTTCCACCCTACACACATGGGGGGAAATACTAGAGGAAGAGAAGGTTCGGATGGAAATGCAAGGGTCAGGAAATTGAAGATGATGCACATGGATGGGTGTATCGGGTGGAGCGATACTTTGCGATCAACGGGTTGACTGAGGAAGAGAAGCTCATGACACGGAATTATGCTTGGAGGGGAAGGCTTTAGCGTGGTTCAAGTGGACGGAGACAAGACATCCAATGCATTTATGGGAGGAGTTTAAGGATTACCTGTTGGAGTGTTTCCAAGCCATCTGGGAAGGAGACCTACACTATGCTCTGACTCAGAAGGGGACGGTTATGGAATACCGAGAGAAGTTCAAGTTCTTATCAGGGAGGTTGAAGGGGATTTCTGCAGCAGGGCTGAAAGAGAACTTCTTAAAAGGCCTAAATCCTGGCAATGTTCTCACACGTTTCAGTTAACACTACCTTATCTATTGCTTTTCCTTGGTATTTGAAAGCCTTATATATTTATTCATATATAATTTAATTTTCTCCATTTTTTTATGTTATGTCCAAGGCTAGCCTGAGTAGCCTTTTTTGCATACGGAAGTCTGAGTTAGAGAGTGAGGGTGGATTGCTCTCCTCTTAGTTGGTGTCAGGGTGTATATGATTGTATTATTGCGGGATTACACTCGGAGATAGTTACTTTCAGCCGCTAATGAGATTTATAGAACAAGTATCATTAAATCTTATATGAAATACAATATCTACAGTTCACACTTTTTTTATTTATTTTAGGTTAATATTCTACCTGTTGGAAAAATAATTTATTTAGATTTTTGCTAACATTATATTTCCAATGATAGAAATTGGTTTTTCCTTGTTTATTTCTTGGACCCTTAAATGGAAATTGCTGAAACTTAATTGCCTCGATTGCTATGTCTAGCATACTTTATTTAGTTTTTATTAACTAATTCTGCAAAGGATTACTTCACCATAAAAAAATATATAGTGAGAAAATTTGGCATCTGAATTTACTTGAGTTGCAAAATTATTTCTTTTTTTTGGGTGGAATTTTAAATTATTTTAATGTACGATATCTATGTTCAAAACTTTTTGTTTTGTCAACACAGTATTTGTTTTCTAATTTGAAGGGCATTGCTACATTAGGAGTTTCAAATTTGGTTTTCATTCATAAAAAAATCTTAAAATTTTTAAAAATAAATAAAAAACATATTTAGAGCTTTAGAGGGTGAAATGACTGTACTTTTGGAGGATTTTCTAACTTGGTAAGTAAACAATATAAGAAAGGCTTTTAACCTTTGTAAATTTCTAGTGATTTAGTTTCATTTTAAGAGAAAATAGTAGATATGTATTATTATTGAGCATCTCCTATGTCTCGTAATCTTGTATTAAAGTGGTATATTTATTTTATCTATTTATGTATAAGGACTATTTAAATATTATTATTATTTTCTTCTTCACAAGAAATTATGCCAAGAATATTGTTCTAATTTTTTCTTAATTAAGTCATTTTTAAATATTCTATATTTTACAATTGTTGTTTCATTTATTTGTTGAAAATTATTACTTGATATAATTTAAGTTTGATTAAATGCCTATTTATACACATAATAATATACATGATATTTAAGTTGTTAGCACTTGTTATTGCATTGTGTGCATTGAAGCAAAAATGAATCTTTATAATTCACATCACACTTTGAAAACATTGATATTATTTGATCAACAATAATAACAACAACTAGCCTTTATCCCATTGAGTGGGGTCTGGCTACATGAATGCTTTTCTCCATTGCATCCTATTGAGTGTCATATTTTCATTTAATTCTAATAAATTAAGATAGTTTTTTGTACAACATGCCCCTCTGCCTTTCTTAACGTAAGTCAAATTTATAACATCTATTCTTCTAATTAAATCATCAGATGGTCGACGTTTAATGTGAAAAGCCACTCATCCTCCTAAGCATTCTCATCTCGACAAGACATAACTTAATTTTATTCTTCTCTTTTAAAGGTTAATATTCTGCACCATAAAATATTGCGAGTCTCACCACCATTTTATAAAATTTTCCTTTAAGTCTAAGCAGTACTTTTCCATCGCACAATAAGCCTGAAACATTCCTCCACTTCAACCAACGAACTTGAATTCTATAATAACATCTCCATCTATATCACCATCACTTTGAACAATAAAACCGAGATATCTAAATCATTCACATCTTTTAATGATTTGATCACTTATAGTCACAACTCTGTCACTGGAGCCACTACTACTAAAATTACATTAGATGTATTCAATTTTAGTTAAACTCAAATGAGGGCCTTTAGACCCTTGTTTAGACCCCATAATTCAAATTTTTCTGAGCTCTTTCTCTAGTCTTATCCACTAGAAGGATATCATCAGAGAAAAAATACACCAAGGTGCATCCATAACTAAAGCAAAAAGATATGGGCTTAAAGTCGGCCACTGATGTAATCCAACTGAAATAAGAAAATATTTGGTCAATCCTCCTATTCGAACACAAGTAACAGCTATAGTATACATATCTTTAATGACTTGAATATAAGTCACATGAACACCTTTCTTCTCTAGAACTCTCCAAAGGATATCTTTTGAAAACTTATCTTAAGCTTTTTCTAAATCAATAAAAATCGTATGTAGATCCACCTTATTTTCTCTGCACTTCTCCATCAAACCTCTCAATAAATGTATAACTTTCATAATAGACCTGCCCGACATATATCCAAACTGATTATGAGAAATCTTTGTAATTTGTCTTAAACTATACTTTGTTACCCTCTCCCATAATTTTAAAGTATGACACATCAACTTAATTTCTCTTTAATTTGCACACTCTTGTGCACATTTTTTATTCTTAAAAATGAGGACCAAAATACACCTCTTCACTTATCAGACATCTTTTTAGTTTTTTAAAAAAATATTAAAGAGTTTAGTAAGCTAAGAAATTCCCAAATTTCCTTAATATTTCCACACTTCAATTGAGATGTCATCAGGTCTTTCAGACATTCCACTCTTGATTTTCTTTAAAGCCTCTCCAACTTTTTTTTAACTAATGCAACGGTAATAATGAAACATTTTATTATTATTAACGGTATTAATATCACTAAGGTAGATCGTATTTTCTGAAACTTCATTGGAAAGTTTATCAAAATAACTCACCCCCTATGTTGAATATTTTTTTCTAGAAAAGAAACACTTTGATTTTTTCGTCTTTAATACACTTAAGTTGCAACTTCACTTTTCTTTTCTCTTTGTTTAGCTAGTTTATATATATATATATTACCATATTTAGTATCTAATCTATTATAAAAATCACTAAATGTAAAATTTTTAGGGTCACAGATTGTACTCTTAGACCCCCAACGGGTCATTTTTTATTTTCCTCAGTTTTCTAAGCTTTTACATTTAAACCAATTTTTATAACATAATTTTTTATATTTTATTTTTTCTTGCACATTATTATTATTCCACCGCCAACTATTTTTATTTATAAAAACTTTTTCTTTTGATTCTTACAGTACATCTTTTGTCGCTTGTTTATTGTTTCATCCCATATCGAATTTGCTTCTTCATAAACATACGAAATCTTGAAATCTTGAAGTTTACTCGTAAAAACAATTTTATTTGTGACTTTTATATGCCCCCATCTAATTCTATGATAATGATTCTTATAATTCTTTATTTTACAACTCTTCATCTTAATATCCAGAACTAATAATCAATGTTAAGTATTTAAATTTTCACTTGTAATAACCTTACAATATTTACATTTTCGACAATCTCTTTTTCTCATATAAAAATAATCAATTTGTGTTTTATTAGATCCATTTTTATAAGTAATAATAGACTCATTTCTTTTCTTGAATAAAGTATTAGCAATAACAAAATTATACACCAAAGGAAAATCTAATATGACTATCTTTTTCATTAATCACTCCCACACCGTAGCCACCATGAATATTTCTAAAATTTTCTACCACTCTACCGACATGTCCATTTAAATCTCTTCCGATAAAAATTCTTTCTTCAAGATGTATCATTTGTATTAATTATTCTAGGTCATTCCAAAATTTTTTTTTAGAACCTATGTTTAAAGATACTTAAGAAGCATAAACACTTATAATATTAAAAATTTTAGTATCAACAACAATCTTAAGAGCAATACTTGCATCTCAAATTCCATTAATTTTTATAACTTTATCTTTCAAAGTCTTATTTATAATTACGCCCACCATTTCTCTTGCAACTCATACCTAAATTCTAATGTATAAAACTTAAACTATCAATCTTTTTATCTTTTTCTTCATCCATTTAGTTTCTTTTAAATACATAAGATATTAATTTTTTTATGAACCATAATATCAACTAATTCCATTAATTAACCGGTGAGAATGCCTATATTCCAAGAGCTTATCTTAATTTTAATTTCATGGACCGATTTTTTACCTGCATCCGTCCGTAATGTTGGGACTTTGCTTATTTGACACCACACTCGGGCGCTGATATAACGGTCTTTGTACACTTTTCACTGTATTCATGCTATACATCACATCGCATCTAGGCAATGACCTAGCATTTACATATTGATCAAAAGAATTCATGTTATATTTTTCCGATAAATTTTATGTTGACTGTTAACTATCTAAAGTAACCCTCCACTTTTCACATTCGGAGCTTGGGACCCGACAATGGCTGTTCAATGCTACGATTTGATCAAATTGATCATTAAAAAAAAAAAAAAACATAATCTCACGTTTGCTTCTAATCAGGATTTCATATTCTTATTTTACCAATTTTTTTTACAAATTTCAGAATAATTTCAAAACTATAGGAAATCACCCACCCAATTTCTACCCCTTTGTTGATGAGGGATTAATTTTGATATTTGTGAGTTTAATCAAATTGCATTGCATTTTGGTTTATACCATCTTGCTAGAATTACTCTCACGCTATCAATGTAGTCAACTTAGAATAAATAAATATTTTAACCCACTTTTTTGAACGAATATTGTTAAAATTTGATTGCATGCATGTATGTTATTTTTAGCGCCATTTGGTGAACAGTTTTTTGTGCGGTTCTTTTGAATAAGCAAGCTTAAAACATGCCATTTTCAGAAAGCTTTCATGATTTATGAGTTCTGGATAATAATCTTTGTTCTTAATGATGAAATGAATGCTTCAATCCAACCTGACTCAAGCTAAAAATATATTTATTTTGGAGTTGAGTGCCAAAGTAGTCCCTTAACTATTTTGATGGGACCATATTAGCCATAAACTTTATAGACGTACTAAATTAGTCGCCAGGTTGTTTTAATAGTAGTTAAAATAATTCTCATTGTGAACTATTTCAACCAATATTAAAAAAATCTGCGGACTACTTTGACACATTTACAAATTTTGGTACTAAAATGACCCTCCTGTAAAAAGTCACGAGATTATTTTGACACTTCTCTCATTTATTTGGGTTCGGTGCTTAATTAGATTGAGTGAATGTTAGTCTCTTATTTTGGAAGGGAGATGATATAAGAGAATTTTTTGGTGGGCTGCTCAACTTTCTGTTTTGGTAATCTGATTGTTTTCTATTTTGTCGAAATTTTCATCTATAGGATCCTGACACCAAAAAACCTCGGGTGAAGATATATATGGACAGAGAAACTGGAAAAGTTAAAGGGGATGCACTTGTTACATACATGAAGGTATTAGTCATAAATTTACTATCTTCTACATCGAACCAATTGTAAGATGAACGTTATGGAAACCAAATTGCTTTTTACACAAGAATTTCTACAATAATAATAACAATAAATTCTGTGTACAAGGAACCTTCTGTTGCATTAGCAACCCAAATTTTGGATGGTGTACCTTTGCGTTCTGATGGGAAGATCCCTATGTCAGTAACACAGGCCAAGTTTGAACAAAAAGGTGATTTCTACAAGCAGCTACGTATTTTTTGTATATTTATATTGGAATTTTATATTCAGGGCCCTTCAACTTTTTTTTAAATTTTTTTTTTATTTACAGGAGAGAAATTTATTACAAGACAAATCGATAAGAACAAAAAAAAGAAACTCAAGAAGGTTGAAGAGAAGATGCTTGGGTGGGGTAAGTATTGATTTTGTATATCCGAGTAAAAAACCAAGGATGAATTTACATTCTGCTTGTGGGCAATAGAGTTCTGCTACTTGATTGTCCACTTTTTCTGGAAGACTATATTATTTGTTTGGCATTCGTTGTAAATTTTTCTGGAGTTCTGCTTTGTGTATGTTTGACTCATTCACCCATTTTTGGCTCTTACATATTTGAAAACCTAATAACTTGAAAGCTGGTTTGATACTATTTTAAATTAAATTTTGTTTAGGAATCTGCAACAGCAACATTCCCATATTACAAATGATAGGGGCATTTACATACATACCACCCAATTCTTACATATTTACATATCTAAGGTCTAAACTTTGGTTTTGTACTTTTATACCACCCAAATCTTTTGTCAAATAAAAATACCACCATTTTTAACTTTTAAAAGTGAAATACACCTTTTCATGCATATGTAAGGTGGCATATATGTAAAAAATTGAAGTTTAGGTGTTAGATATGTAAATACATAATAATTGAGCTGTATGTATATAAATCTTCTTATCAAAGATGATAATGCAAGTTTTAAACAGTTTATGTCAACTTTAAGCTCAGAGTTACCTCTGTAATATCAAGCAATCATTCATGTTTCATTATTCTCTTTTGAAGTGTTAAATTAGTAACGTAGAAGCAATTATATTTTTGAGTTCTTGCTATTTGTGCTGGTGTTGTCTTGCAAAATCTTGTTTCGTAGCCTAATATTACTGATGTAAATGCACGAAGGTGGCCGTGATGACGCAAAACTCTTGATCCCTGCGACTGTTATCCTATGGAATATGTTCACTCCTGCTGAATTAAGGGTAAGCCATGAGATTTCCTGCCAAGTTAATGTGGATTGCTTACCGCCTATTAACCATCTTGACATCGTTGAGCCATTTTTGCTCATGACTTTGTTAATTCGTACAGGATGACGAGACTCTCCTTCAAGAGCTTGAAGCAGATGTCCGAGAAGAATGTGTAAATCTTGGTCCTGTCGACTCCGTTAAGGTAAGACGAGTCCCACTATTTTCGTTGACCTTGTTGATTATAGTTTAGTTAATCATCTATATTGCATTATCTATGTCGGTTTTCCTACAGTAAAGGTTTGCCCATAATTACTTAATTTTTCTGTTGTGCTGGTATTTGCATTCATTCCCTGACTAAAGAGGATTTATAGTTAGGGGCATTTACATACATAGCTCACAATGTTTTATGTATTTACATATCTCACAACTAAACTTTCATATTTACACACAGCACTCTTGCACTTTAAACGAAGCCCCAAAATGTTGGCCACTTAATGTCATATTCTAATCAACATATGCCTGCATTATACGCTATATCCATAAAATATTATGGTCAGGCTATTAATTTCTTCCCAAAATTTTATGTGAAGTTCCAAGTCAAAATTTTAATATGTTTATATATCTATTAAATAAATATATAATTATTCACAGAAGCACATCCATCTTCTGATATTAGCAATCCTTGGGTTTCCTTAAAGTCAATACTCAGTGATCCTTGTTGGGATGTGCCTTTCTTGCCATGTGAAAATACCCATAATCATATCTCCAAAGCAAATTTCAATCATAAACAAATCCATTAACAAATTAATCTTACCAAATTATGTGTATATTCTTCATATTCAACATGTCATCTATAATAATTTAACATTCAAGGATAAAATTGATTGCATCAGAGCAAAGGTACTTGTATAAGTTTTATTCTTTAAGCAGGCATACTCAATTTCCTTGTTAAATAAGGCCATAATAGATATTGGGTTTTGATGAATTCTTCAGGAATGAGTAGCATTTTCTCTTGATTTAATAGCTCCTTGCTACATTTAGCAAGGAATAATGTACTGTTACAATTTCTTAGGTTCTCTTCATTCTAAAATACATGCTAGGGCATTTGCATACATACCACCCAATTCCTATATATTTACATAACCTAAACTTTCTTACATTTATGCCATCCAAATTTTTCATATCAATCAATGATACTATCATTTTAACTTTTAAAGAGTGATATACACCTTTTCATGCAAAGGTAAGGTGATTAATACGTAAAAAAATTGAAGTTTAGGTTTTAGATATGTAAATACATAAGAATTGAGTGGTAGGTATGTAAATCTTCCTACATGTTATGTGCAGGTCTGTGAGAATCATCCACAAGGTGTTATCTTGGTCAGATTCAAGGATCGGAACAACGCCGTAAGATGCATCGAGCTAATGAATGGAAGATGGTGCCTTTCTGAACTTCTAAATTTGTTTTAATCTCTCAATATTTCAAAATTCTCTGCATGTTCATACTTTTCCATGCAGTTGGAATCTTGTGAGAAGTTTTATTTATGCTTTGATATCATTTACTAGGCTTTTAGTTTTATATTGAGGTTTTTATGTACTAATCACCCCAAACATTGAATATAACATTTTAACCTCACAAATTTTGAAATATAACATTTTAATGACTTTTTTTATTCCAACCACCTTTCCTTGCCCACTAGTGAAGGTTTTGATTGCTTTCTTGAAATAAAAAACAAATGTTTTTGGTATGATTTTGTAATTTTATAGGTTTGGAGGAAAGCAAATCCGTGCGAGCGAAGACGATGGTACGGTTAATCATTCTCGTATTCGTGATTACGATGCTGATGCTGAGAGATTGGAGAAATTTGTTTCAGAACTTGAGGCTGCTGATGATTGAATATTGTCAAACTGATTCAATGAAGGTTAATGTTATCATTTCATACAATTTTTCTCATAAGATAGATTGAAGATCTTAGCTTAACTAGCTGGTAGGGTTAGAAGAGTTTTTTTGCAGCGCAGGGAGAAGGCAACATATAACTTAAGAAGCAATTGGAGCCTTTGCTACTTATTTTAGGTGTTTCATTGCTGTAAAGTTTAATGAGATTATTGTTTTTTAAGTTGATGTGTGTATGTTAATGTTAGATTTTTATGTGATCTTGATATTATCTTTTATATAAATGAGACACTATAAGGGTGCATTTACATGCATACCACACAATTCTTATATATTTACATATCTAACAATTAAACATTAATATTTACATGCTCAGCATTCAAATCTGTAACATCACATAAAGAATACCGTTATAAATGTTATTATAAATGTGAAATATGTAAATGCATAGAATTTTGTGATATTTATGTAAAAATACCGATCAAAAATGTATGAAATGAAGTTAGGGCTCCTCGATGCTCCCAACCAAACACTTTTCTGTAATGTATACAGGCCATCAGTGGTTAAACGGATATAGTTAATAGATTTAGGGCTCGTTTGGGGCTACTTATTTGGTGCAGTTGCGTTTTTAAAACACACATGACATGTTTGGGTGAGCTGTTTTTTGAAAATGTTGAAAACAGCATTTTTACATCGCACATATCTAGGTGCGGTGACAGCTTTCTGACAGCCTCCTGACTTAGTCACAACAACCTAGCTTATCATTAGGTAATTTTTAATCAGCTTATGAACTTGCAACTATCCCAAACAAACCCTTAGGTTATATGGGAAGCGTATTTGTTATGAATTAAATTAAAAGGTGCTTTTTTGATTGAGAATTGATGGTGTGAATCAATTTAACTGAAAAAAAGTTGTATGAAATATCTATTATAAATTACAGTGTTATAAATATTCAAAAGATTACTATTTTTAACTTAAAGAGACTTTTGTACGTTTAAAGGCCTGCTTAAACGTGATTGACGCGTGCATATATTTAAAATTAGTTCAATATCTAAGAAAGATATGTCAAATTAAAATATTTATTGTGGCAGATGTTCATGAACTGGGTCTTGATGTGGCCTGTGTGAGCTGCAAATATTGTGATCTATGTTAGCTTTTTGCAAAATTCAATCAAGGGCCTGTTTAGGGCAGTTGATTAGCTGTGGTGCGCTGGGATAGCACAGAAAATTTTGCTTGGTTTTAGTGATTCGGCAATAGTTTAGTCTTCGTGCTCTTAAACGTGAGCCACGGGTTTATTCGGTCAGCATTTTTTCTCGATTTATTACTTGGCTGCATTTGCCCTTCTTTCCTCTAGGAAAAAAATTATGTACATAAGACGTACGCAGGGTTGAATACGTCAGGGTTATACAGAGGGTATATAGCAGTTATATTCGCATTATATCCTCAATAACCTTCCTGTAACCTACATGTAACTTACCTGTACCTTATATTAAGTTCCACAGTTTTGTTTTCATATATTTGTAGGTTACATGTTGGTTATGAGGAGATTACAGAGAATATAACGCAGATATAACCCTCCTGTACCCTCTATATACCCCGACATGCACAGCGCTGCGTACATCTTACGTATGTTTCCCCACTTTCTTCTCTTGCATCTTTGCTCTAAGTATCTCCTCTTGCTTCTCTCCGATCTCCAACTCCAGTGACATAATTTTTTACAAATGTTCAAGGAATAGAACAAAGAACTAACTTCTTTAGATAAGAGAATCAATTAGATAATTCAACCAACAATAGTGATCGAACATGAAAACTTTCATTGAAGAATATAATTATCTCATAAAATTGATCGCCTGTACTTCAAATTAACATCATAATAAAAGTAAATTTTTTTGAATTATTTTATTTTTATTTTGATTGTTGTTACTGTTTAATAAGATGTTAGATCTTATCATATAATATTTGAACTAAGTTGCTATTTTTAATATACGAAATGTGCAACCGGGACTAATTTTATTATAAACAAAGTAATACAAATATAACTTTTTATCAAAAACTACTGCAACATAACTGTTATACAACTACACAAGACAACATACACAATTTCCCTGCAGCAATTTCCCAACCGCTCCGCATCAACTTTCTACTAAACTACATCTGTCCTAACCAAGGGAAAAAATTGCGTGCGATAGACGTACGCAGCGCCGCGTGTGATATTAAGGTTATACCGATGGTACAATGGGGTTACATCCGCAGTATAACCCCTTGCAACATCCCTATAACATCCTGTAACCTATCTGTATCTTAAAATAAGTTTCGCGCTTCTGTTATCATATATTAAGAGGTTACACGTAAGTTACAGGGAGGTTACAAGTATGTTACAAGGACTTATATCATGGATGTAACCCCCTTATACCCTCGGTATACCGCAATATCGCACGCAAATTTTTTCCCCTAACCAGACCTTAAGACAAAGGGTTTAGTTTAATATTTATGTTTGAGCTTTGGGCGTGCAAAAACATATTTGCCACAAAAAAATATCATTTGCTATAAGCATTTTATAACGTAGCGTCCATTTATCTAAATAATAGAGATAAATTTATTTCTATTAAAAAAATTTCACCCAACCTAAAAAAAAGTTTCCTTCCTTTCTGGAGCCTTTGCTAATGCACTGATTGAAAAAAAAAAATGAAAAAGAACATAATGCTAAAGAATGGGAATGATAAATCTAAAAGTCCGCATGCATTACCAGTTTAAAAAAAAAATCAAAATACAACTATAATTAGTTTAGCACCATAACAGCAAAAATACTCGGAGCAAAAATTTCTACCCACAAATGAACATTCCTGGAGCCTCATTACTCGCCAAATCAGCATTCCTTCCAAAATTTTTCTGTTTTTTTTTATTAATTTTTTTTTAACAAAATCACCCTTTTTGTCAAGGAAGAATAAATAAGAGCCTTAACTAACCTCAATAGAAATCCAACACACCATCCACTGTAAGAGGTGGATCAATTTCTATCCTCTTTGCTTTGCCTTCAGAATGTAATTGTGGTAACATATTTGCATCCTTGGCTGAAGCTCCTGCTGCAGTCCAGATTGTAGCATGGGGCCATTCATTTTTAGAGCTTATCTTTTCACCTTCGATGGATCCTATTCGTGCTTCAAAAGCAGCCAAATTATCGGAAAATAGCAATGCGACGAACTCGACTGGGACTTTCTTATGGTGGTGAACACCATAACTAGCAACGGCTGTCACCCCATGACTCCTTTTGTGAGCCAGGGTTATATGAGCCTTGGTTAGATTCTTCTCCAATTCTTTGCCTTTAAGGAATGCTTGAACTTTGGATTCTTTATTGGCCAACTGAAAATATTTGTTTTTATGAATTAACATTACATTGATACAACATATAATAATGCTATAATGAAAAAATATTTGTAGTAAAGAGACAAAAAATTGAGCCAACAGATACAAATTGTGTGGAAGCGTCAAAATAGTCAACTAACTGTTTACATGAGGTCATTTTAGCCCCATAATCTATAAAAGTATTAAATTAATCCCCAAACTTTATAAAAAAGACAGGATGAAATGGGCATTTTATATTGATATAGAGTATATGTGGAATGGTGTGAAAATTATGCTAATAAGTATTGTTATACCTTCTCCAATAGACTTCTGATCTCGAGCACGGGGAGTGTGACAGCTGCAAAAACAAGGTTGCCGAATCTCCTCTTCTCAGATTCTGGTGTTCTAATTCCGCCTTTTACGACATCTTTGAGTTGTTCTGTGACTTGCTTGACGGCCAAGTCAAATGGAATCTGAAAGATTAAAATGAAAAATGAGTTTAAGCAACACAAACTCAGAATATTCAGCAAAGCTCAAAAATATTAAGACGGCGAAAGACATGGATTTTGGATGTGTTTGGCTGATTTTACATTTTATGTATGTGAATTCAACTTCTTATTATACTTTTCTATTGCAGAATACTCTGTTAATAAATTTTGCTAACCGTATGTGCATGAATTAATGCAAAAACAAATGATGTTTAGTAATTTTGTATGGAGTAATTATAATCACCTTGCAAGCAAATTTTTGCGCGCGCGCACACACACAGGCAGACAGACAGAGGACAATTCATATATAACATAATGCCGCAGCCCAGCTATAAAGGTGTCAAATAGTCCTCTGATTGTTTACATGAGGTCAAAATAATCTTCTGACTGAAAGCAAATTTTGAACCATCAGGAGACAATTTATATACAACATAACGCCCATATATCATCTAACCATTCCTGCATTTTCCTCAGATTTCCGCCAATGCATTGACAGCACAAAATGTTCTACAAAAGAAATTTCAAGAATACAAAACACAACTATTTTCTATAGTTGAAAGTTCCACCTAGTAAGGCAAATATTTTTTTCACCAAATAGAAGAAGGTGAGGGGCATCTAGGATAAATGACACTGATCTAAGGTTTCTAGATGGTGTTTAAGGATCTAGAAAATGGGTTATGAAATTTTTGGATAATAATAAAAAGAAAAATTTGAGAGAAGAATAAAATTTGAGCAGAAAACAAGGTTACAGCTGCTGTTTTGAGAAAAAAAAAACAGTACGGAAAAGAAGCCGGTTCTATGTAGGATGGATAAGTATGACACGGGAGATCAACAAACAACTCCAGATCAAGCTGCATACACACCATCTGAAGAAGGAAGAGACTACAACACTCCAAAGGGTAGAAAATAAGATAAAACAATCTCCGATATTATTAAAAAAAAACCCAGAAGTCTAAATCAGCTTCTAAAACAACATATTTATAAATCCCAAGCAAATTAACCTTAATATTTCTAATTAAGGTAAGGAAAGCCACCCTTGGGAACGGAACTCCCAAACCAAACTCGAGACAGAACTGGGCAGGCCGGTCCTTCTCAAATCCATCTGGGATGGATACAGATGATGCTCGCATCAATGGAAATCATTAATAAGAATGTGACCACCATTTTGCAAAAAATTAAGGAAATGAAAATTGGAAAAGAATTAATTGAAATAAAATTACTGACTAAAGAAAGGTACAATATGCGGCACAATAACTATTGCCAGATTACACAAATCTCAATACAAACTAAGAGATTAAGGTTCCTAATCATTACCCTACCTGGATAGAGTTGAGATAATCGGCATTTCTGAACAGAACCTCTCGCAGACGCTTTTCCCATTGCACCCATTCCTTTGCATATGAGCCTTTGCCCGGTTCCGCCCTATGCCAAGTTGTTTAGTTGAATATTAGAAATAATGTTGTGTCAAAAACAAAGACATTTGACTTGTTAAAAAAAATAAATAAATAATGTGCAATAAAAATAGTAACTTCAACAATTAGGTTGACATACATAATATTTCATTAATGTCGCATGCATACAGGAAAACCAATCATAGCGTATCTAAGACACATTCATACTAGATGGTTATGCGAATGTGCACAGTTAAGCAATCATAATTGAAATAACAAACTTCAAGAAACTTTACTTGCAATGTACAGCTGGCGTTCCTTCTCATCTTGATGTAACAAACTTCAGTTGCCACTGTTGTTCTTTACAGTAGTTTCTCTATATAAGGAGTCCTATATAGCATCTGAATTGTATCTGAATTTCTTGATTTCCTAATTTCTTCTTGTCCTTCTTTATCTGTTCTTGCTGTAGCTATGAGTACCATTGAAATCTTTACTGACATCAGAGCCTAAGCCCACCGGCATCTCATCTACATAATGAGTTCTCATTCTATCTCTTCTGCCAGTGTAGCAAAGCCCACTGCAACCTCTACCGCAATGCCATGTGATAATCTCATCCCAACCCAATAAAAATTCCTCATGGGAAATATCAAAGGTATCATCTCAACTCCTCTTACTGCTGAAAATCATCCACTTGGAAGGCTCAAGTTGTGATGCTGTTTTGTGCCAATAGGTGTGAGAAATTCCTCAATAGAATCTACAGCAAACAGAGTTCATCCATTCTTGATTCCAAGGAGATTGAAATACCAAACCCATATTATACAAAATGGATAATTATAGACCAAAATTTGGCAGCTGTATTGTATTCAATCATCTCTTACCCTCTTCTTCCCTAGATCCTCAATCTAAAAACGTGTTTTGAAATCTAGATAACAGTGGAACGCAGACTCTAATCTACAGATAGATCACACATTATTCAACTCAAGAGTAAGCTGCATACTATATCCATGAAAAAAAAAAAACTATGACGTAATACTTATCCGAAATAAAATACAAAGTTGACACCCTAACTGCTGCAGGCGCATCCCTGAATCCTGAAGACATAATCCTATATATGCTCAACGGTCTTCCTTCAATTTACCACACATTCAAGGCATCTATTAGAACCAATCTTCGAACCACAGGTTTTTATGATCTTTACAAACTACTATGCAATATGGAACTCAATTTGACAAAAGAAGCTTCCAAAGAAATGCAACAATCTGCTCATATCGCCCTTGCTGCAACCAGGGGATTTGGCAGATACAAAACTTCAATCCCAATTCCAATCAGAATCAAGAATCTTCAGGTCCACACTCTAATAGCAACAAAAGTAACTTCTCAAAATCTTAAACACTCGTTTGTCAGACATGCAATAAATCAGGGCATTCTGCATTTAAATGCTGGCATAGTCATGATAAGAATTGCCAGTCACATACTGCTTTGGTCACTGAATCAACAGGTAGAACCAACAACAATTGATTTGGACAGTGGTAGAACAGAGCATCTATCATTGATCCTAATCAAATTACAAACACTCAAGATTACAGGGGCGATAGTTCTATTACCATGGGAAAATTCATCAACTTCCCGTTGCTCATGCTGGGCAATGCTTGCTACCCAGACCTACGTGTAAGCTTCTCCTTCCAAACATTCATCATATTCCCAATCTTTCCTCTATTTGCTCTCAGTTCATAAACTTACATTTTTTACGGCTAAAGGTTATACTCTCAAGAATATGGAGACCAACATGCTTGAAGGAGTGTGCAGCGACTACCCAATACAGTACAATAACACTTATACAACTACACTGAGCTCCCTAGCACTCATAACCATCCAACAGGTTCCAAATCTTTGGTATAGAAGACTCGGTCACCCATCCCACAAGGTGCAAAAGCACCTGACAAAATGTATTGCTTCACTAAGTTGCTCTAACAATAGATATCAATGTACTTCTTGTAGTCTCACAAAGAGTGGTAAGCTACCCTTTATCACACCTACTTCACATGCCTCTCATCCCTTAGATATCATACACTCTGATGTATGAAGACCTTCCCATATTCCATGTACACAGTAATATAAATACCAAGTCTTGGTGGACGACTGCTCTCATTTCTCATGGGTGAATCTTCTTTGAAATAAAAATAAAATAATTGAGAAATTCAAATAATTAAAAAAATCTGGTGACAAATCAATTCATTACTCATAAAAATTCTCCGCACAGATGGAAAAGTGAGTATCTCAATACACATTTACTACGCCACTCAAACAACGGTGCATTCAAAATCAAAACATCTGCCTTTATATAATAGAATGGTTTGGCAGAAATGAAACGCAAACATTTTAAGGAAATAGTTCACGCTCTGCTAATTGAGGTCTTTTTACCTCTACACTTATGGACAGACATCCCTCTTACTGTACGTTACTTGATCAATAGGTTACCGTCAAAAGTAATCCACTAAGTCTCCTATGGGGCCTTGCATGGCAAACTACCCCCATATAATCACATCTAAATATTCGGTTGTCAATGCTTTCTTGGCTCAAGTCTTATTCCAAACATAAATTATTTCCTCTCTAAAAATTGTGTTTCTTGGATCTGTATCTTCCCGAAAGGATACAAATGTCGAGATCCTCAAACCAACAAAATTTATATATCCAAATATGTCATGTTCAATGAGGCTGTTTTTTCTTATCAAAAGACATTAATCTCCAAAAACCATATTATAGTACACACACCACCTACTACCACTTACTGGTTCCTACCTCTTCTTTGCAAGCTGATCCCCAGTAAACATACCTACAACAACTAAACTTCACTCCCAACTCAACAAATTCTTCTATTTTCTGCTACCATAGTGATACCTCTCAAATCTACATTCTAATATATGGTGATGACATCTTACTAACAAGGAATGATCTGAAAACCATCAAAAACATTCTGCACAAACTTACAGCATCAGTGCAAAATGAAAAATCTGGGGACAACACAATTTCTGGGCATTTCAGCAACTCTAGATAAACACGTATTACATATAAATCAAACATCGATGCTCAACATATTCTTACAAATTCAAGAATGCTAAATTCCAAGCCTGTTAAAAACACTACTTCTCAACGAAAAGCCCCAATAGACATAGATTAAAATCACTTCATGGACCCTTCATTTTATCGCAAAGTCATTGGATAAATACAATAGCTTACTGATATAAGAACAGACATATCCTATGCAGTTGATTTTAATCAAGCGGGTCAGTCAATGCACCGACCATCTCAGCATAAATTCCAACAAGTTAAACATATTTTAAGGTACATTGAAGGCACCAAAAATTTGGTTCTACCAGTATCCAGAGAAACATTCAGCTCACGGCTTATGCAGACTAGGCTAAGCAGGTAATCCCATTGATCACAAGTCTACCACTGACTACTGTATCTTCCTTGGCTCACTCATCCATAGAAGGTTATAAAAGCAAACAACGGTTGTTCTCTCTTCCACAGAAGCTGAATATCGAGCACTTACTATGGCCACCACTGCGATGTTTACCGCAAGATTTCAGAATTTGTCTCAACCAACCGCATTATTTGAGATAGCACTTCAGCAATAGCCCTTACAAAGAACCCATTTTTTCATGCGAGGACAAAATATATAGAAATAGATTGCCACTGCATCCGAGAATATATCAAGAATAATCAAATAACAATGTATTGGCTAAGACCTCACCCATAGCTCTTGCAAAGAATCCAATTTTTCATTCGAAGACCAAATATATAGAAATAGATTGCCACTGCATTTGAGAATGTTATCACAAAAATCAAATAACAATGCATCACATTACCATAATGGATCAGAACGCAGATTTATTTACAAAATCTCTTCCAAATGCTTGCTTCAAGTATAACTGAAATAACTAACTTCAAGAAACTCTATTTGTACCATACAGCTGGTGTTTCTTCTCATGATGTAACAAACTTCAGTTACCACTCTTGTTGTTTACAATTGTCTCTCTACGTAAGGGATCCTATATAACAGCTGAATTGTATCTGAATTTCCTGATTTCCAGTTTACTTCCTGTCCTTCTCTAGCTATCTTGTCGTAACTATGAGTACCATTGAAATCATTTACATGCAAATACATTTTCCACTCCAATCAGAAGCTAGTTCAATTAAAATCCATGCCTAGTCATTTTGAGCTCGATCATAACTAGACCCGACTCATCGTCTACTAGCTCACTGTAGGGCGAGCCCCTATAATGCAAAAAATCAATCAATTCAAACTTTAAAAAAAAATTATATTCACACTCAAAGCAAAATTTGTTAGGAATTGTTCAAATAACTAGGCAAAAGTAGTTCAATTTTTTTTAAAAAAAAACTCAACTGGAGTGAACAGAGAAGATTTTTGAAGGACATATTCAAATAACTACTCCAAAGGTTTATAAAACAAAGCTAGTTAATAGCATATTCACTTGTGGCCGAACTAGAGAGTATGTCCCTCCTACTTTATTTGTAAATGCTTAAGAGCCATATAAATCCATTTTGTAGAAATATTGACGCACTCAGGTTCTTATAGTAATTTGGAGTTGTTTCCATAAAACCTGAACGAAGTCATGTTCAACATCAATGAGCTAAGAATGATGGAAAAAACAAGATAGCAGAATGCAAAAAATTAGAAGAAACACAGGATATCACAAGCAAAAAATGGCAGAATCCCTGCTGCTGGCAAAAAAAACGAGAAGATAAACAACATTTCTTCAACTCATGCTTATTAAGAGCTAAAATGACTTGAAAATTTCCAAAGTACTACATGCACAAAGATGACAAAATTTAAGACCATGAACAAAAGACCAATCAAATACACAAATTTTCCATTGTAAAACATCTCTTGAAAAGTAAGGGGAGAAAACAAACGATCGTCCTATGATTTTTGTAAACCTTGAAAATGCCTGCCCTAGACTACCTAAAGATAAGATATGATGGCATTACAGAGAGAAGCTAAGCTTGAGAGTATCCTAGATACATTCAACACACAAAGCACACAAATGTCAAATCTTTAAAGATTCACGAAACTCAAAATTAACTCTTCCACAAGTCCAATATAATTATTAGGGGCATTTACATACATACCACCCAATTTTTATATATTTACATATCTAACATCTAAACTTTACCTTTTACATTTAGACCACTCAAAATTTGCATATCACATAAAAAAAGCCATCATTTAAATTTAAAAAGTGAAATTCTCTTTCATGCATAGGTAGGGTAGCGTGTACGTAAAAATTGAAGTTAAGGTGTTAGATATGTAAATACATAGAATATGATTAGTATGTATGTAAATCTTCCTAATTATTAATATTCTTCATACATGATGCATGATATTTGCAAATAACATTCTCCTGGTAGGGGAGACAAAAACTGAATCAACAGCTTATTTGTAGTAGTATAGAATGAATATGGTACACATTAAGTAGAATGGAGATTAAGTACATTCCATGGAGCTCCAAAAGAGATAGAAATAACATTCAAACAAGAGTAATAGCCAACTAAACCATTGCATGGTGAGATCCATAAAGCCATTTGGCACTCGACAGAGCTAAATGATTAAAATGGAGTAGCATCAATTTATGATAAGAAAATAAGGCATAATTTGAAAAAATAAATGTTATAGATTCAGGTACTGCTGGAAGTTCAAACAAGTTTAGTGAAAAAAAATACATATCCATATGCATAGTTAAAATAAGAATGATCAAGTTGCAATACAGTGATTACATGGGGAAAGATTGAAAGTAGTATTACTTAAAGATGGTAAAATATAAATTGAGATGGTTTCGGAACATACAATGGAATGAAACAGCTGATTTGCTAACTTTAGACAAAGCTTGGACTATTCAAACTCCCACACATCAATATATTGTCCGGTTTTTGTCCTAATGACCTCATAGTTTTGCCCTATTGGTGTAACTTCCTAGGAGGTCACCCATCTCAGGAGTGCTCCCAAGCGAGAACACATAACTTTGAAGTTTAAAGAAATTTCACCACTGTACCAAAAGGCACCTCGATGTTTAAAAGTTCAAATTCTTTCTAATTAAGGAATTTCACAATCTCCCCCACTTATGTAGCTGACGTCAACGCTAGTTTTCTTAACCCAAAGTCATTCACTAAGCAAATGAGATTATAGAGGTGGACCCTACAGATTAAAGAGATGTTTTCCGACCATGTAGCACATAGTCCCATATTGGGTTTAAAAGATGGCTCTCATGACGTAGAACTCTGTTCTGTATGACATTTAGTTTCCATCTTCCAGTTGGTGCAATGCTCCAATATCATTTGTAATATAACAAACTCTCACCCATCAAGATATTGTCCGCTTTGGTCACGGTTTTGCCTCGTTGGTGTAACTTTCCAAGAGGCACCCATTTCATGAGTCTCCCATCACGCTTAAATTTGGAGTTTATGATGAAATTCAACCGTTACACCAAAAAACACCTCCATGTTTTAGAATTCAGCTTCTTTCTACTTAGGGGATTTCACAAAGCTGATGATAAATGGTGTAAGCATTTCTCCAATATTTTAAACATACGGCAACCAAATGCATTGTTACATTTACATGTGAACTAGAACACAACCATACAAAGTAAAATCTTGGCTATAATTGCACTGATTTTTAAAAGGAAACATTTTGACCAAATGAGCACATCAAACACTTCGCAAGTAAATACCTTCCATGCCTGTTTGTGTGAAGCCTGTAGAGATTTAAGCCTTCCTCAAGTACACTCCTCACAGAATCAGGTAGAGGTTGCCTGTAAACAGTAACAGAGCATGTTTCCATTAACATCAGCGGATGCCAGTAAAATACAGAAAAAAAAAATCATGGAAACCATCTTCATTGAGGAGAAGTAATTTTAATTTCCAATAAATATGCCTTATGGTTGCTTCAAATACAAAAAACCATATTCATTCTGTAAATTTACTTTTCAAAGGATGGGAAATTTACCAAAAAAATTGATATTCCTCAACAATTGCAAGAAATGGATGCAAGGGCACTTCATTGCTCGGTTAGTTAGCTGAATGGTACTGTAAAACCAAGGTGCAGGAAGGTACGATGAAGTGATGATAAAATACTCGATAGGATTTTGTCAAATTCAACGTAAATAGTACAAAGATTTGCTACATGTAAAACGTTAATTCTTACATAGATACATGCCTTATAAACTGAATGCATATTTCTAAATATAGCATCACAATAGGAAGAATAAAAACTTTCACATCTAACTAAAATTTGTTTTCAGTAGGTACACTTGTGTAATTTAAATAATGATATAATACAAATGCAAAGCGGACTTGGCATTGACAAAGATGCATAAGGCTTTAGGTCTAGATGAAATATCTACCAAGAGTTGGAGAGTTGTTAAGGACACTATAGTGGTTCGGTTAGCAAACTTTTTCAAAGGAATTTTTGAGACTGAAAGGATGCCAAAGGATTGGAGAAGCATCATTTCATACAAATAAGTTATGAGCGTGAGTATGGAATACAAGCTTCACAAATTGCATTGATTTTCGAAAACCAAACATTTTGATTTCAACCCAAAAAAAACTATTATAAAGCAAGGAAACATCTTTATATGATTTTTCTTGATCACGATATAAAAAATCAAGTAAAAAAGGAAATGAATCGGCATGTGCTAAGGCATAAATGCATGTCAAAAGCATGTTATTCAAAATAAATGCGATGAAGAATCAACTAGTATTTGAAGTAGTCCTGGGGTAACCAAGAAATTTTTAATTACAATATGATTACATAAAGGATAACGGTTGTCTAAATACCTTTTAGTTATTCGAAGTGAGTTTTCTTGATGATACGGTTTTCTACAACAACAACAAAGCCTTAGGGTCTGTTTGGCGCAGCTGCAACTTCTCAGCTTTTCAGCTGCAGCTACACTGCCCCAGAAAGCTGTTGCGGAAAAGCTGACAGTCTGTTTGTTGCAGCTATGCGAAAAACTATTTATGGAAAAATAGTCATTCTGTCACTATTTATGGAAAAATAGTCATTCTGGCTTCGCGAAGCTTGAGAAAAATGGCCCCAAACAGTTCCTTAATCCCAATCAAAGTGACACCCATTCTTGATGTACGCTTTTCTACTACTGATATAATCCTAATCAGTGCGACATCCATTCAAGTAACAAATTATAATCGTAAAAATGATGTTTAATCGATAGACGTCTTAAAAGTAGTAAACAAATATTAAATTTACAATACATAATTTTAGTGGGCGTAATATGAAAAACTATCAATTAATTTATTTTTTAATTTCTTATTAGTCAATGAAAAGAGTACATGCAGCGATTGCCAAAAATGCTAGTAGGATAAAAAGGCCAAAACTATAAAAATGCCATTAATCTACACATAGAGAGGAACCCCAGGAGCCCACATTCAAATCATCTTAATTGAAGTCTAATACATCTTAGAGTGAATATATATTTTATTTATATTTGAACTCATTATGCTAGAGTGAAGTTGAAACATTTGTTACAATAGCTCTTTAGTACTAGAAATGCTGGCATCAATGAAAATTTATTGAGAATCTCATTAATCCGCAATCCGGACAACTTGATGATCGTCAAAAAATATGGATCAATGATCTGGAACACAAATAGAGTTCACCACTATAGGACTGACATCTGGAATGGTTTAAATCTAAAACATAATCTAATGTGCTTCAGAGTTGTGTACAAAACAAATCAAAAATAGGAATTAGCACCAATAAATTAAAAGATCGCCTTTATCAATTGAATTTTCTCCACTAACAAGGTTAGTAAAAGATTTTTGTAGGTTTAGTTGTGCCTTGAAGCTTATAAAAAAGTCGTGGAAAAAAAAATTGTCAAGAGGAACAAGAAGAAATGCCTTCAAGCTTTAAATTATGTTAGTAGTGTAATAATACTTTTAAATTTTTAATTCACTAAATAAAAAAAAAAGTAGTCACCTGCGTAAGACACCTGCTATGCAGGTGTCAACCAAGGAAGCTCCAGCAGCACTGCCAGCAGAGGCTACCCCCTCGTCCCCTCATTCGACTGCACTAAAGCAATGAGTGACAGATTGGGAGTGAGAGACAATGGAAAAGAAGAAGAGAACGGGAGAGAGGGAAAGGGAGAAGGAGAAGCTGGGGAGAGAGAATAATGGGTTCGAGCGGCTCACCTTCTTCGTGTGTACTCGACAAACCACAAGCAAGGAAGGCTCTTGAGCTCGTGTGGCACACTAGAGCCTTTTGACAAGCGTGCTACGCTCAGTTGAGCGCATGCGCCGTCCAACAACGAGGAAGGGCTTCCTGTCTGCGTTAAGGCACTCGATCGAGCATTTCTTTGCAAGTAAAAAGATCAAGGAATGAGGTTTGCAGCTTTCAGTCTTGAAAAAATATTACATTAGAACTTCGGATGTATTTGGAGTCCAATGACGGGACGCCACGTGTCAAGTCAGACTCATTAATTATAACATCCCATTGTATTAAGGTGGACCCATTTAACTCATGGCGCCCCACCATTGGACTCCGAAAGCAAATTACGTCCGGAGTCCTGATGTAATATTTTTTCTCAGTCTCGTGCTGAAATTGCTGCACCCGAGAGGAGGAAATATTACTCCGGACTTAAAACTCTCATTGTAAAACTCATAATGGATTCTATTTTCAAGTATATTAAAACAAAGACTATACGACGTGGCAAAATAATCATTTGTTTATAAACAACTGTAACATGACTGCTGCAGAATTGCACAAAATAAATAGGCACTCGGCTTCCCTGCAAAAACTTCTTGGTACAACAACTGTTGTGCAACATCTTTTTAAGAACTGCCCGAACAAACCCCAAGTTTCAAAGTATAATTAACCTATTCCTAACTCAATATTAAAATAAATTTTAAGAAAGCCTTATTAAAATGTGTTTAATTGAATTATAATATGTTAGTGTATAAATTAAAATATGTTAATGAAATAGTTTAATGGTAAGAATGAATTATTAGTAAAGTACTTATACGAAACAACAAATAAAGATTAACACATATGCCTATATAATTATGTTAGAATTTATGTAGAAGGACAAAACTGATAAAAGCTACATAAGTCTAATGTGTTACGATAAGTGCATCAAAGGAAGAGTCATCGAAAGGCAATTGACTACCTTGAATAGGTGAGAAAATACATTTTTATTTTATAATAAATCTTTTATTTATGAAATTAATTGCAACTATTTATACTATTTTGAGCACCTTCTTTTAAAAATGCAAGTTTTTTTATAAATGTCAAATAAAAGAAAAAAATAAATATGATATACACATGCATATATAGAGTTGGACTTAGATGATACTAGGGGATGAGATGTACTCAAGCATGTAAAATAAAAATGAAAAAGGTTATCTATCATTTTGGTGAATTTTAGAAAATTTAAATATATACTTTTAATATACGTTATAATTGAAACGAATAAAATAACTAGAAAATTGATTTTTTTACTACTTACCGTGTCTTTACAAAAATATTTTTAAATAAAAATTATTATAATTTAGAACTATTTTACCCACTAAGTAATTTAACTCATAGTTTTAGCTATAATTTTAAGGAAAATTTGCTATAGAATAGATGTATCTTATGGAGTATGCGTACATACACCAAGGAACATAGAAAAATAGCTATTATAGTTTAACTTTTAGTTTTCTTTTAGTTGTAAAAGTTTTAGATATGAATGAATATTTGTAGCGCAAATTTGTGTAAAAGAATAACACTTTCATATGTTGGATGATTTGTTTAATAAATGAAAATATTTAGATAGTTAGCTTCCTCCGTCAGACTGTCCGTTCTAACATTCGTATCCCAAGCCATTAAAAAATCATTAGTTGTCATTAAAAGAGTTCAATAAAACTATAATATTCATAGTAATAATTATAGAATTTTGATATCTCAATGCAATGGATAAGAATCAGAAGGATACAAAAAGGAGCACTAAGGAGGTGAAAGCTCATGAACAACGAAATCTGTTGCCATCAACACTTACAGATCCCTTACCCAGCGGTGTCTTCAGGGATGTATTTACTCAAATGATGACAACAATGACGTGCTTAATTTAGGGTTCTCACCAAGCTAATGGCAGTTGGACAATATCGATGGATAAATCTAAAGTAACTGCAAGATAAGATACCACCATTTTTTTTTCAGGAATAAGAGGGCCAATGGAGGCTGAGAAGTCGCTATTGAAGATATAAAAAATCATTGAAAGCATGTCCTTTCATCAGGATACAAAATTACATTGGTCACCCTCGCTTTTGAGGGAGAAGAAGAGGGATGGAGCTACAATAAAAGTTTGGAAGTAGCAAGGCGGAGGATTTGTGAAGGTCTTCTATGATTGGCTCGTTCATCTTTCAACCATGAGGCATATGTAGAATAGATTCATCAGGCCGGTGCAAGGTGCTCTGTCACCTTGCAATATGATGTCGAATTAATGATACTTTCTAAATAAGCACCACAAATGATTCCCAATGTATAAGAAAAGTGTCACTGCTTTCTATAAGGGTTAAGGAATATGATCAGGCAGCTTTTAATCTCTCTGGGCATTGAAGATTATTCAGTTATGTTAGGGAGAGAGAAGGATATAGCTATATAGATGTACATATTTTTAGAAGAAGAAGGGCGATGAAGGTTGAGATCTGGGCAGACCACTTAGTCTGCCATCTAAGCGGTCCAACTTGAAGAAGCTTAAATCCAAAAACAATGGCACTGACACTGACAACAATAGTAATGTCACGACTTATGCCAAGTGTGGAAAGATGCATATAATAAAATGTATATCAAGCACCAATCCTATTTTTGTTGTCATTAGTCACGACATATGTCAAGATCGTGTCCTACTTTGGCTCAGGGCCTTCTGTAGACACTAGAGCTGATGCTCCACTTCCTCAAAGGAATTTTGGCAGACAGAGGTAGGCTACGCTGTCAGGATCAATTCTAGCTCAAAGTCAAGACCCTCCAGGGTGTGCAACCTCAGGTCTATGTATTGACTCAACGGGAAACAACTTACTCATCCAACCTCATCACAAATATATATATATTTTATTTTAGTAAATCCGTCAAATCTTCACTTACTATTAGATTCTTATATTTTCTTTACTATAGGTTTCATATATACCCAAAATAAAAGATTGGGTCATCACATTCTTTTATTCTGAAGAATTTGTGAGAACTAAGAGATTGAACACATCAAAAAATGGCTAATGTATTATCAACACTTTGCTTAATGGGTCTCATATAACAACTAATAGAAGCTATGATCAGAATATTATTATTTGAAATAGATGCTTGAAGATGAGTTTGGTTTTGTTACCACTAACAAAATTCAAAGTAGTCCTAGAGATTGTTTGGTTATCAAATCACCTAACAACTATAGATTGCTCTAAATTGATAGTCAAATTCAATATTCTAGGACAAGAGATCAAATTTGTGAGAGATAAAGGGGCTTTATCCATGAAAATAACAACTTTAAGGCTTTCAAAATATAAGCAAAAAGATACCAATGTTTTCTAGCTCAAGTCACACTATAAAAAAACCAAAGAATATAGAAGATATACAAGTAGTAAAAAAGTACCCAAAAGTTTTCTTAGATGATATGTCAAGTTTGCATCCAAGAAGAGAGATACATTTCACCATTGATTTGATACATGGTGCAGAACCAATAGCAAAGGCACTCTATAGAATGACAATCCAGGATCTACAAAAACTAAAGGCTCAGATGCAAAACTTATTGGAAAAATGATTTATCAGACCAAATACTTCCCCTTGGAAAGGCCCAATATTATTTGTTAAGATGGGAGCTCAAGGCCATATAATGATTATCGAGAATTAAACAAGTTCACGATATATTAAGTTATATGATAATTATAGTTATATGTTATATTTCAAGTTTTTAAAGTGTGGATTCTGGTTGAGAAGCATATCATTCTTGGGGCATGTGGTCAACAATGAGGGTATCTCAGTGAATCAGAACAATGTTGAGGCGATTATTGGTTAGCCCAAACCAACCACTATTATAGAAGTATGAAGTTTGCTAGGTATGGCAGGCTATTATTGAAGATTTGTTGAGTGATTCTCTCAAATTACAATGCCTTTGTCTAGAGTGACTTAGAAGCCATTGAAACTCGAATGGATTGATCTTCATGAGGAAGTTAAAAGTTGAAAACATGTTTGAAGAGAGCTTCTGATTTGACGATCCCCTCTGGAACAGAGAACTTCTAGATTTATAGTGATCATCTTTAAGAGGACTTTGATGTGCTCTTATGCAAAAATGAGAAGGTAATTACCCATGCCTCTAAATAATTGAATAATCATGAGCAAATTATCAAACACAAGATTTGGAGCTAGTAGCAGTCATATTTGCTTTGAATATATGGATGTCTTATTTATATGGAGTCAAATGTGAAGCATTCATTAATCACCAAAACTTGAAGTATATTTTAACATAAAAGAATCAAATTTAAGATCGAGATGATAAACGCACATCTGACTGTGAAAAAAGGTTCAAGAAGCTTTGGGTACAAAATTACTGTTTAGTAGTACATCATTCTCAAATAGATGATCACTCAGAAAGAACAATTCAAAAACTATAATAACTGCTTAGACTTTATGTGTTTAATTTTGGTGGAAATTAGAAATCGCACATTCTTGATATAATTTGCCTACAAAAATAGTTTCCAAACCAATATTGACTCCAAATGAACCCGGTATGAAATAAAATGCTAAACAACTCTTTATTGGGCAGAAACTAGTGAAAGGAAGACAATTGGAGCTGAGTTAGTTGATGAATTGCTCATTTCTATGCCATAGACAAAAGGAAAAATGGCAAGGCTGAGAAATATTTGAGGAGGTTTGCTTCTTTACCCGTCGTGCAGTAATGATCACACCCAGGAGAAGCTCGCCCGAGTGCCTCTGTGCTCCGAACGCATAAAACCAGGCAAGGCAACACGGGAAAAAGGATTTTGTGCCTTTAGGTAATGATTTTGAAACCCTAATCTAAGTTTTCTTTAATGTTTTATGAGGGTTGAAAAAGCATTGAATACATTTCATAAACCTACATTAATTGATTTTTTAGAATTTGTTAGAATTTCTCTAGGAAATTTGGTGACAAGGGTGAAATCAGACAATGAAGAAAGATAAATTTCAGGTATAAAGTTAGAATTTTCATAAATATTTATTATTTTCTCCGTTAATTTGTGTTAAATTACAAAGTTTCAAAGTATAACTGACCTATTCCTAATTCAAAATACCAAAAGAAATTTTAAGAAAACCTTTCTAAAATGTATTTAATTGAATTATATTATTGTATAAATTAAAATAAGTTAATAAAATAATTTAATATTAAGAATGAGTTAATAGGAAAGTAAGTAAAATATCTTAGTGTAGCTGTAACAACGAAATATACTGACTGAGGGAAGGATAACGGACTGCATTGATTATGTGTGTAAATAAAATTTTATTTTACAATAGTTTTTTTATTTATGAAATTAATTGCAACAGTTTTTATTATTTTGGGCGCTATCTTTTAAAGCTACAAGTTTCTTAGTTTTCTTTTAATAAATGTTAGATAAAGAACTAAATAAAATATAATATATGCATACATATATAAATTTACACACAAATGATATTGACAAGTGATGCGAAGTATCGGTGCATGTAAAATAAAAATAAAAATAAAAATTCTATATTTTTTGTGGGTTTCAAAAAATGCAGAATTTATACTTTTAGCGTACGTTCAAACGTTGACTTCTATTGACAGATATTATAATTAAAATACATAAAAATAACCAAAAAATAAATTTCTTACTTATTTCTTTTTTTACTACTTAAGATCTTTTAATTCTTTATTGTGTTTTTACAAAATATTTTTAGAATGAGAATTTTTGTTAAAAATATTTTGTCCGCTTAATAGTTTAAATCATATTTCAGTTACCATCATAAAAACATGCTATACAATAGATTGATCATAAGAAGTATGTGTACAGATGCCGAAGAACTCAGAGAAAGGTATTATAGCAGGAAAATATACTAAAAGATTGATTATAAGTATGTGTATAGACGTCGAGGAACTCAGGGAGAAAGGTATTATAGTTCAGCTTTTAGTTTTCTTTCAGTCGTAAAAGTTTTAAATTTGAACAAATATTTGTAGCGTAAAGTTGGGTAATAGAATAACTCTTTTTTTATGTTGGACTATTTTATTTAATAAATGAAAATATTTAAATAATTAGTTTCCTCCATCCAACCATCCATTTTCGTCTTAATATTCCAAGCTCCTAGGCCAAGTTATGACAAGTGACCACAATCAGTGAAAAAAGTACAAATCCTTTTCTCTAAAGGGATAGTAATGTCCAATTCAATTGGGGCCCTAGCCACTAACAATCTAGATCGCTTAGCTAAAGCAACATCTACTTGAAGTAGTGTACCAAATATTGACCCAAGAAAAAATAGAGTAAATTGGTTGAAATAGTAAATCAAGTGTTATTAAAGGCAACTAAAATTGGAGCGACTAGAGATTCTTTGGAACAATCAAAGTGAGGTGATCCACATTAAAAACTAAAGCAATAGAAGATCCACTTGAGCTTCCACATCGAATACTCATCCACGTAATATGATCCCTTGAAATCAGTATTGAATAATCAGTTTTTAGAATTAATTTGTTAGAACATGACAGTAGTAAATAAACCCAAGAGAAAATGCTTGGACACATCTTAAATTGGTCATGAATCTACGATCACGAAATTGTGTGGCCCCTAAGAACATTTGTTAATAAGGGTGAAAAAGAAATAAAATGCAAACTCAGAGATCTCACCAACGGAAAAGAATGTGAAGGTCAAAGGAATCAAGAGGATAAATTAAGCTGAATACCTGAGTGTTAAGCGGTAAGTCATTAATGTCTGCATGAGGTGGAAGAAATGAAAATTTTAAGCAAGATGTATGAAAAAACTCTAAAGGATAAATTAAGGACTTAAGATGGAGAATTTTTGGAGCGATATCTATTAAAGATAAGGAAATTGAAAATAAACTTTAGATGATATAGTCATGTACAACAAAGGGTAAACAAATGCACCTATCAGGCAAGCAGACAGAAGTATAAGCTTATGCTGGTCAATCAACTCGTTAAATTTAAAATAAGAAAGTCCAGCCTTAAGAAAATATGAATAAAAGCCATAAAAAATTCTTTATGAAGAACAAACTCGACATTTCTAAACAAAACGCAGCAAGAACAAAAACAAAAAAAAAAAAAGATTCATAAAGGTACTTTTGATAATGCAAAAGATGAAGATGATAATGTTGATGATGACGTAAAAAATAATAAAGGAAGTTATACTTCATATGCCATAACAAGAAGAATCTTTACCTGTCAGATTTCAATAAAGGCATCTTGACCAGAGCACCAAATCTTTCGATCAATTCACTTTCGAATTCTTTTCGGTTCTAGAACAGTAGCCCGGAGCATAAAATGAGAGAAATAAACACTTGCAAGTGCAAAAATAAGTAAATGAAAATAAGAACAACATACCTTGCCATCATAAAGGTGGTAAAACATCAACAGGACATAGCCAGCATTTGGAGATGACTTGTCCAGATTTCCCTTTGAAAAAGCCCAAGTTGTATATGAATGCAAAAGAAACAAGCAAGGTTTTAATGTGACAGACAACAGGTTAAAAGAATAGATAAGTACCGGATGATTGACTCGCTGGAGTACTCGAAATATGAAAACAGCAAGAGCGTCGAGAGAAAACGGATTTGAATCGGTTCCTGCATGAATCAATGTGACTGCAAGCTAAAGAAACCAAGCTGAAAACCAACAATTATAATACCAGCGTGATTAGGATAAAACTTAAATAGTAGAATCAATTTTCAAAAGCAAATATGAAGGAGGATGCAGTTCATAACCCTAAAAGAAATTATGGATGATGAAGGTTATCAGTTAGGAATACAATCAAGAAATGGAGAAACAAACAAAATATCAGCATAAGATGTCAACTAACAAGATTAGAATAAAAAAGAATAAAAATAGCCAAGTAATTTTAAAAAAATGAAAACCCTATGATGAGGTAAGGCAAATGTTTTGACTAGGAAATTTTATTCAGTCACTGTTCTGGTTAAAAATTGAAATCTATAAATCTATCAGCTTATTATCTATCATTTATATATTTTTTTGTTAATTTCTTGTATAAAAATTATTTTGACTCTATATACATTATGATGTCTAAAATTGGAAAAATATTTTTGCTATTTCATAACTTCGAGAAATATTCTTATGAGTTTCCTCAGGCCAAAATATCACAACATTTGACCGTGAAGTATTTATTTCAAGTAAGCCAGACCAAGATTGATTTAAAAAGGAGTTGAATAAAGAGTCCAACAAAGTTTGACAATAATATCGATGATGTAAAATCAATAAGGTCACCCCTACAGCCAGTTAAATAAAACATGGGATTACAAACAAGGCATCAATATATAGATATAAAAAGTAATAAAGTTCATTGGATTATTAACAATATCATGATGGTGAATATCATAATATTTCCTAAAAATAAGAAAGTTATTTTCAACATTTGATAGAACTTAAAACTATAATCTTTTTTTAAAAATTGATTAGATGGCTTAAAACATTTGTTAGAACTGCTAAAAGAAAAATTAGACCATTTTAGAAGATTGTTAAAAATGATATTGAATACCAAAATAGACATTCCATTATTACTTGAATTGATATGAAATATAAGTATAACCAATTATATCTACAAGCACAAAGTCGTAGATAGGATTGACCTTATCATTTCGACAGGTTCCAAATTGTTCTTTATTACAACTACATTGATTAACATAGCTAGATTTATCAGTGAACATATACACGACAAGTTCAAAATTATTCTCCGAAAACTCTAGATGAGTCGACAAAAGTTCTATAAAGATTGAAAGGTAATGAAGAACCCTCCAAAAAGGAATATTAAATCTTCATCATATATTTCAAAGACAACACTTACATAGAGTTCAATGCAGCTGAGTGAATTTCCTGCTAAATAGAACCATTTGTCCAATCTAAAATCCTTCCTCCGATCATAACTAATTTGCAATTCAAGTCACCAATGCATAACAAGGTTATCAATGCAAAAAATGCACCGTAATATGCAAAAGATTTTTTTTTCCTTTTGCGGTGCAACTCCTATGCTTCAAAATTACTCGAAATGCACATAACAAGAGGAACATTACATAGTTATACTATTCCAAAACCCTAATCAAAATCATAATTATGAATGATCTATAAATTTTAAGTCAAATATTAATAAGGAAAACTAATACCAACTAGAAATAAAATTTAAAAAATTATACTCAAGAGATGTTGTAGCATTCCTATATGATGAGCACATGATTGAGTGAATAAAAGAGCAGAAATCAAAGAAACCAATGATTCAAAAGTAAGAAAAGGAACAATTCAATATATAAATTCAGCTGATGAAATAATACCATGACTTAAAATCCAGAATTTTATCTCCATTGGTCATTTGCATCTCCTACTATCCTACGAAAAAATATTACATCAGTACTACGCACGTAGAGTAACGTGCGTAGCCAATGAAATCACGCCACGATACCCCGCACGACACAGAAAAAAAAACGGCGCAGTAATACGAGGAATATTCCCCCCCGTGTTATTCATGTGTTATTGTGTGTTATTCATGTGTTATTGTGTCCTGAGAATATTCCTGGCGTTATAATAATACAATAACACATGAATAACACACAATAACACAAGAATAACGCGGGAGAGAATATTCTCCATGTTACTACGCCGTTTTTTTTCTCTGTCGGGAATATTTCCCGTGTTATTTAAGTGTTATTGTGTGTTATTCATGTGTTATTTTGTCCTGAGAATATTCTTGGTGTTATAATAATATAATAACACATCAATAACACATGAATAACACGCAATAACACATGAATAACACGCAATAACACATGAATAACACACAATAATACATGAATAACGCGCAATAACACATGAATAACACAGGAGGGAATATTCCGTGTTACTGCGCCGTCTTTTTTTTCTCTGCCGCGCGAGATGTCGTGGCGTGAATTGATTGGCTACGCACGTTATTTTTACGTGCGTAGTACTGATGTAATATTTTTTCACTATCCTACAACTATAGTCTGCATTTCGCATTTGCATTTCAAACGATGAGGAGAAGAGCCGAGAGTACCATGAAATGTAAGAAAATGTATGAAAACACCATCCAATTACAACGAATTAGGACAATAAATCTACGAATACTAAAAACCCTTGAACCAATACTAAAATGAATTGCTTGTGATTCATGATTAATACTTACGAGTTACGAGCACCAAGCATGCTCCATGGGTTGAGCATATGCACGCACATAGCTTTGCTTCGCAACAAATCCAAGCTCAAAGGCCACAAAACGAATCACTTCACATCACAAAAGGTCTTCAAAGCACGATTTTAAGAACACTAATTTAATTAATTAAATACCTCTGTTACAAAACATTGATCAAATTGAACATCTAGCAGACAAGTTACACATGATGAAAACAACAATCTTGAAAAAAAACTCATTTATCAAACTTTACCCATGAAGTAACACTTGAATCCCTTACCAACACGTGAAATAAATGCTGTACGTAATTGAAATCCTTTCAATTTTAAACATAATTGAAAAGACCATATTGCCACGGAACGCCAACAAATAGAACTTGTAAAGAAATCAATAGGTGCTAAAGGAGCAGTAGTTTATAGACGAGTAAATTTCAAGGGAAGAAAGTTAACAACATATGCATCACATAACACTAGGTCAAACTAAATTGCTATTAATTTGCTATGATAAATTGAATTTTTTTTTTCTTTATGATTAATTAGATATTATCTGCTGAGCTGCAATGACACCGAAACTAATTCAGAAATCAGCAGAAACGGAAGCAAACTTCATTAATCAACTGGTTAGGTTTACAAACAAGACTCAACTGAAAGGAAGTTGCAACAAACGAAATCTCTGGCTAGAGCCAGATAACAGGATCCGAGGCGACGATGGTGCCTACGAAGGGTTTGTAGTAGTGAAGGGGAGGGAAGTATGAGAGGAAGAAGAGGTTGCAGTAGAGGTTAAGGAAGGTAGGGGAGATGCAAGCTATTGGTTGGAGGGCTGGATAGCAGGGGAGGAGCAAGAAAACAGGAGGTGCAGCTAGGGCAAGGCACAGATTGGCTGGCCACAGGGTCCAAAAGGCCAGGGAATGCAGATGGGCGGTTGGAAGGTTGGGCAGCAGATTTGTAGTAGAAGTGGGCGACAAGGCAATTGGAAGAGTAGGAAATGGGGGGCGGCCAAGGAAGACATAGAAGAAGGGTTAGGGAAGATAATAGGGGAGAATACAATACCACCTTGGAGCAAGATACAACCGAAGCACCATCCGTCGTTGGATACAACCCTATAAAGGAGAGAAGACTTCAAGAGAAACTCTGAAACAACAAGAAGCAAAAAACTAACCCCAGTTCCAGCAAACATAAATATAAATAGATAGGGATAGAGGGGAAACTAAAAAAGGAAAAACGGGGAGGCAGTGCAATTTCTGGCTCTAAGAAAGGCAAGGGAGGTGGGAATCGGTAAGGTAGAGGAAGGTGGGGCAAAAGGTGGCACATCTCGTCCCTAACAATGTAGACTAGTCCAGCGGGCGGGTTGGATCGGACCCACCCTAGGTCGGTTCAGCCGGCCTCTCCTCGCCCATTTTCCGCACTTGCGACCCCGCCTCGCATCTCCCTCCCAACCTTAGCATCAGTCTAGGGGTTGGGGGAGCTTCGAATTCATTTGTTGAAGCTTCCGGTTCTTCATTTATATCCCTAGGAGCACTTGAATTTCACTGGCGACTGTACTGTCCTCCAACATACCTGAGGTTCTTTCCCAAATTTACGAGCAAACATCCACACCGGTCCAATGTTTTGGAAGTTTACTACTGAAGTGAACTGTGTATCCCGTATTTGTTGCTAAATACTCGCAAGGTCATTCACGGTCGACTTAACCAGATCTGAAATGGGGGTATCCTGAACCTTCCCCCATGATGGTGGCGCTGGTGGTAAGGTATAAACCCTGATATCCTGAAAAGCCCTCTGTCGTGTTTGTCCTGTGTCTAGAGTTGTTGTCACAGTCACATCATCTTCTGCCGTCGCCAAAATTGGTCCCACTGAGGCTGCTCTACTGGTGAAGGCTCCTGTGATCTAGAGCTCTACGGAAGAAAGTAGGATGATGTGCTTCCTATCGTTGGTGAATGAATACATGTTTCTGAATCCATCGTTTTGAAACTTCCGGTCAAAGTACCATTGTCTCCTCAATGAAAGGTGGCAGACATCCATAAGCCACGTCGCACCACTCCCGATCCTGCAATTAGCCCCCAATCAAAAACTCTACTAAGCATCTCCAGTAGATTCTGACCAAATTCTTCTTCTTCAGTCATGACAGAGAATACGACTAAGAATACCTTTGAGTCAGACGAGTCAATTTATTTATCAACTATTTGTGTAGACACCACGTTCTTACAGCTCCCTCCATCGATGATGAGACATGATGACTTGTCGTTCACAGTGCACGAAGTATAGAATATATTGTGACGAAGTCACTGCAAATCCCTCGTATCAATATCGGTCTGTAAGACCAATCAAACTAGAAATGCTTCTCCATCATTTGGTGGAAGATGATACACCTCACCCTGATCCTCAGCTGTCTCTTCATTGCTAAATTTTTCCATATCGCCCTGTTTTGTGAGGGTGAGTGCTCGGCTTGCGAGACAGCTTTAGGCTATATGGCCGTAGCTGTCGCACTGAAACACTTCCTGATCAGTCCTGTGTTGGAGGAGCTACCTGTTAAATATATGGAGTCTGTGACTTACCCACCTCACCCGCATGTCACCTACCTCTCTCCCACCTCCTTCCCTCCCGTTTTCTTTAAATAGCCTCTTTTGACCTGTCATAAGAGCTAAGTCAAGTCCTATTGAAAGTTAAGAGAGAGAGAGAAAGAGAGAGAAAAAAATTTTTCTTTTAAACGTCGAGGCGCTCGACAATGTAATTTCTCGAAGTAATAAAATCCTCTGTAGCTCCGTGGACGTAGGCAAATTAGTCGAACCACGTAAATCTATGTTATTTTCTGATTTCTAATTTTTTATCGGGTTTTTTCACTTTATTCTCGTCGTTTTTTTATAACACTATCTCGTGTTTCTTCTCTCTCTGATATGACCTGTCTCTTCCTTATCTGGGTATGCTAGTTCCTCCCGAGATACCCTTATCAGTCGTGGTAGTTGTAGGTGACTGCCTGAGTAACAACTATTGCCTGAAGAACTGCTATTTGCTTTGTTCTTGTTATCTTTCTACCTTTAAGGTTAGAGTCTAAACATCTCCAAGTGACAAATAAAGATGCAACTCCACCACGTAGCTGATTCCTGGAATCAACCCTCCAGATAATGGGCTATGGTATGCTACTCTGACTTAACCAAATCACTTCATCTGCAACTGATCATACAACGCTGTGAGTACCTCCACCGACAGATCCATCTGTTGCACGTGGTGGTGCCTCATAAACATATTCTGGCGGTAATAGGTGGGAGGTATTTCCTATGCACAGCCTTATTTATTTTCTCCCACTCGATAATCTTCTTGAAGTCTTTCTTGTTCCTGTGTCTGTAAGTTCTTCCACTACAAAGAGACACTTTTCTTCAACTTGATAACAACTAATTTAACCCTCTTATCCTTTGGCACATCCTTATACTCAAAGATCCATTCAACAAATTGCAGTCAATCAATAAAAGACTTCTAGATCCATGCCTCCCTCAAGCTAACAAATCACTTTGATGGCGAAGTATATGTGCCCTCCCGAAGATATCTCCTCTCTGAAATCCTGTCTATGGGAGCGATTCAAATACCCTTCTCTAGGCCTCCTCGAATACTGGATTCTGAAACATCGTGGCCAGTCTTCCTGATCACTAAAATTCTCCCTATGGAAGGGATTCAGATCCTCCTCTCTTTCTCCCATTTAACTATCCAGATCTCTGTTGAGGGTAACCTCCCGTGGGTCACCTCATCAATCTCCGCAAACCTCTGTTGAAGGCGAAGGAGCACTCGCTGCACTTCTTCTCGCTGGGCTCAGGTATATATCTTCTTGGTGGCATGGGAAGAGTTTGGGATTTGTGGAAGTGGAAAGGGTAATTAGTGGTAAGAAAGAAATTTTTGGTGTATGAGAGATGCTAGGAAACCCTAGGATTAGACTAGCACTGATATCAAATGATACAGAAAATAGTTCAAAAATCAGCAGGAACGGAAGCAAACTTCATTAATCAACTGGTTAGGGTTACAAAAAAGACTTCTAGTAAAGGAAATTGCAACAGACACTAATCTACAACTAAAACCGGATAAGAAGATCCGAGACGACAATGCTGCCTGCAAGGGGGGTTGTAGTAGTGGAGGGGGAGAGCTATGAGAGAGAAGAGGTTGCGGTAGTGGTTGGGGAAGGTGAGGGAGGTGAAGGTTGTTGGCTGGAGGGCTGGACAGCATGGGGAATTAGGTGGCACGGCAAGGGGAAGGCAAAATTTGATTGGCCGCAAGGTCTGAAAGGCTGGGGGGAGTGCAGTTGGGCGGCTAGAAAGCTGCGTAGCAGGTTCTAAAAGGCTGAACAGCAGGTTTAGAAAACTGGACAGCAAATTTACAGTAGTGGAGGTGGCGGCACGGCAGCTAACAAGGAAGGGTATGGCCGACAGCTAGAGAAGGCGTAGGAGAAGTATTAGGGAAGATGATAAGGGAGGATACAACACCACCTAAGAGCGAGATAAAACTAAAGCACCACCTGACGTCGGACATTGCCCTAGTGGGGAGAGGAGAAGACTCCAAACAACAAGAAGCAAACAACTAACCCTAATTCCAGCAAACATACATATAAATAGACAGGGATAGGTAGGAAACTAAAAAGGAAAGCGGGGAGGTTGTTGGCGGCAAGTTTCAGCTACAAGAAAGGCAAGGAAGGCAAGAATCGGGAAAGTAGAGGAAGCCGAGCAAGTGTGGCACATCCCACCCCTAAGAATGTCGACCGGTCCAACAGGAGGCTGGACCAGACCTGCCCAAGCAGAGCGAGACAGGAGAGAGTGCAAAAACAAAATATATTTTCAAGAAAATCATATGTCGACCGGTCCAACAGGAGGCTGGACCAGACCTGCCCAAGTAGGCTTTCCTTGCCTGCGTTCCTGCCCGCGTCTCCCTCCCAGTCCCCGCATCTTGCAAAGCACACAAAGTACTTCTAATTTACAAAAAAAAAAACATTCACATGCAAGCACACTATATGAGCGACACAGGAGAGTGCAAAAACAAAATACAGTTTCAAAGTAAATCATGCTACGTAGGTAAAGCATTATTGTTCAAACTAATACTAGAGAACAGTACATTAATTTTTTTAAAAATAAACTTTCTTAAACTATATACATAATACCTTCAGAGTCGGGAACAACAGGAATAGCAGAGGCTTTTGTACTCCGACACATGTCCTCAATCTAAAATGTAAAGGTTCGAGTTAGTAGCTGATTTATAACAAAAAACAAAATGCCCTTGATCATGTCAAAAAAATACGATGTTAAGGGTGTGTCATTTTACCTGTCTCCACACTTCTTCATTGGGTGCATTTTTGTCAGCAAGGGTTATAGTATAAGGTTTCTTCTTGCGCTCTTCAGCTACCTTGGGCCAATATCGTCCTGAAAGTTTTTCACAAACTCAGTAAATTTAGCAGAGATAATGACTTAATCAGCAGTCACTATCAATCAAATAATGGCACTTGAACGGATAGCCTAACACAACATTTTTACGCAATTAATAGATATCATCTCTAACTACGGTAAATGTAAATATTGTTTGTTCTCATAATAGAATCCAAAGTCAAGCGATGTTGGTCTATTCTCAATAAAAGAAAACTCAAAATGACACATGTTTGCTCGATAATTTAGCATGAACTTCAATCATAACTAAATTTTATTATGAGGATCAATTTTTCTTTTCTTTCTCTGGTGAAACTTTTGTAATTAGAAAAGTAAAAGGCTTAAAGCTGTCAAAATGGCTCGGTCTCACGAAAAATTCATACTCGGCTTGATAAGCAGCTCGTGTTAGATTCGTTCGTCAAGCAAACAAGTCGAACACGAATAAAGATTTGTTCGTTCGTGTTCAACTTGTTTTGACTAGAAATAAATTAATTCACTACAATGCTACAAATATTTATAATCAATTAAAATTGTTAATTAAAAAAATAAAATAAAAATATATTAAATTTTATTTAAATGAATATTTTAATATAAATAATAAGATTTAAATCTCGTCCCTGCCCTTAACATCCTACGGCTGCGTGACTAGGGTTGTCAAAAAAAACTTGCTCATGAACAACTTATGTTCATCTCGCTAAGCAAATGAGTCGAACACAAATAAATTTTTGGACTCAACATACAAACGGGCCAAACAAGGACAATGCTATTTTTCAAGGAGCCAAACACAAGCAAAGCCTGAGCTCGCTCAAGCTCGACTCGTTTACACCCTTAAAAAGGCTCATTAAGGTTGCTAGCCTTTTTATGCCCACTTTTCCTGAGAAAGAAACTAGTTCTTCTCAGGATACTTCAAAGTTTCCTGAGATGAGGAAAAAGGAGGTTCCCCAGTGAAGAGGTTTAGAGAGAAGCTGTTAAGGTGTTATAAGGAGAGCAAGAAACTCCGCCACAATAGACATCAGAACTTTGGAAGGTCATCTATGGCTGTGGGATCCAAAGATTCCACACCCCAAACTCTCATTGTTTTTATAGAGCTCTGTATATTGAAAATTCTGGGACAAATATTTAGAAGGCGTATTAGATGGTAGAAAAGACACTGCCCAAAGATTTCACTCTTAATTTGTGAGGACTTTTAATCGAAGTTTAAGGTTTCCCATATGCACAAGCCCAATTGGTTCATTACACCTCCCGATAACGGGAAAGCACTTTTGATAAAGGCTAATCGTTTGACATTGAATATTCAACATATATTAGCTGCAGGTTTAAGATTTTAGATTGATCAATTTATCACTTTGAATTTAAAGTCGATGGTGGGAGAAATGATGACGAACCCAATTAAGCTCACATGGTTATATCATCATGGGTCGTTGTGGTCCCTGATCTAGTTAGTCAGAGGAGGAAGTCAACCCAACCTAATTGAATTATCTTTTCAGCAACCATAGGTTGCATCACATCACACAAATGACTCTTATAGATCTCGGATAGATGTTTGACTAAAGGGACAAATTTAACTCCACCTTAGCTAACAAAATGTTTTATGTCAATCAAATGTACACAAATAATCACAACTCAGAGGATAGAAACGAGTTGGACAACATATGGGCAGTCATCGTGAATGTAATAAAATGATAACATATTGGCAACAACTACTCGGTCAGAGGACTATGATAGTAACCATCAGCTTTTTTTTGGCTTTTAAACCAAACCAAAAGGACAAGGGACCTTGATGATGCCCTTATTGATGTGATTATTTTGAGTGTGAATAAAGTGATCCAAATGATGTGATATTCACTCTTTGTAAGCTTAAGTCAATCAAAAGTTTATGACCCCCGAAAAACTGTTGTGAATGGTGGATGCCCATTTACACGCAAGATGTAAAGTAGACATAACAACTGGCTCCAAACCAACAGCTGGAATAGTATGTCGGACATGTGTAGGTTGTTGAACATTAGAAGCGACTACTTGTTATACCAACTGATCATTTATTAGATCAAAGGAGCACTTTCGTGTGTCTTGGCATGCAAGTGAGTATCCTTCAATAACAATGAGTGGTATAGACACGTTTGGATTTGTACTTGTAGTATGGGGGGATGATTCATGGGACTCCAAAGTACCATGCTCCAAACTAGCAGCTGGAATAGAGTGTTCAAAAGCAAGAGCATCCAAGGATAGAATGACTTGGGTATGGTGTTCTTCATGAGGAACTGCGGTGTTCAAAAGAGGGTCGGGTTACACCTTCTCAGTAGAGACGGTAGGTGTCAAGACGTTTGTGGCTGATCTTTAGCAAAATTTGGTCTTAGATGAGGATGCAAACGATAACAAATAGTACAACTGTGACCAAACAAACTCTAATGAGAGCAAAAAGGAGAGTGATTCTATTTCAACATTTTGTCAATACTCGTCGTGAGTGGTTTCAATTCATATCTCATCCGGAGCTGGTTGAGTGATATCTCTCTCAACTAACACACAAACCACAGGAGGTCTGGTGACAGCAAGCGTAGGACTATCAACCTTGAGAGACTTACCGTGAGCAGTTGCTAAAGAGTAAAGATTTTTCAAGTTGAACGGATGTTAACACACAACCCACAAAGAGTCTGGTGACAGCAAGCATAAGACTATCAACCTTGAGAGACTTACCGTGAGCAGTTGCTAGAGAGTAAAGAATTTTCAAGTTGAACAGATGTAATTTTAAAACCGAAAATTTTATCCAAACAGAAATGATAGAGGACTCCGCTTTTGGATCAAAATCGACAGTCCACTTCAGTATTTTCAAAAAATAATCGTTAATCTTGATAACTTTACGAGAAAAAATACGAATGTAATCCGCATCATGAGATAAATGAACAAATATTTGTCGGCAGTCAAGTAAATCAATATTCTAACTGCCCAATGTTTCATAGCATCAAAATCTTTTCGAATGATCTCAAGTTTTGGGTGACCATATATGAATTTCCCCACTAAAGCAAGACGTCAAGAAGATGCAAGAGTACTGATTTCAATCTCAGTGAGAAAAAGAGCAGACTTCTCATTTTTTTACCAAATTTTTTAATGAAAGTGTGATCACCACCACCTTCAAGTGCCTTGTAAAAGGATTGTGGAACATTGCAGGACTTATCGATACCAAAATCAGGCTCTGAATCTGAAAGATGAGCACAAGTAGGAATAGGAAAGTAGTCGGCAAGGACAGTGGCATAAGAACAAGACGTCGAGGTCATCTCCCCAGGCAAGATGACCACGGTCAGATTTGAGCGGCTAGGCGAGCTGCAAGAAAGATGCGAGCAGACTTCGGATGCGTCAACAACGAGACGAAACTGCCTGTCAGAAGCGACGAGCGCGTCGTCAGGTTAGGAGATGAAACGAGCAGCCAGACGCTGTCGTCTACTGGTAAGGAGCGGTCATACGTCGTTGGCTGGAGATGACTTGAGAGCGAGCGTCGTCAAGTGAGAGCTGCGGGCGTGTACTTGAAAACGTCGTCGTCGGAGACTACGGAGAGGACATAAGTCGATAGATTCACCATCAAAAATCGTCATTGGGCGAAAACCTAGCAGAGTCGGCTGCCGACGCCATATATATATATATATAGGAAACTTAATAAATTAAAAATGAAAAGATAATAGTTTATTAAAATATTTAATTAATTAAATTTTATACCTTATTAGGCTTCCAAATTTAAAAGAGTCGGCATCAAGACAAATCAAATAACAATTAGGATGAGTAAGTGTACTTTTGAATTATAGTAATAATTTGTTTATTCTCAATTCTTTTGAAGTTAATGATACATGTACATGTTTTATTCAAATTGAGATATCATTTCTTTATCGGTCATATTATTATGAATGTTGATAGATACATATTATGATGCATTGATGTATGTGTCATATAATATGTTGAATTGAATGCGATGAGCATATGAATGAAATTTTTATATGGACTACTAGTATGTGCAAGATTGACTATGGCGGAGTCACCTCTTAATGATACTAGTGAGAAGCACTAAAATGCTCGTGCACATATATAAAAAAGAATATTGATATTGATGCGACTTAATTAACATAATTTTTCTACGGTGCTCCTGTGATGGTTGCATATTTTTTTTAGGAAGCCCTAAGGTTAATATATTAATTAAAAAGAATGATACAGATAGATTGTAAGGGAAGACCCAAGCATGACACCCTACCTACACCATAACCACAAAGGGTTCCAAAACAAAAAAAAATACAAGAAAATACATGAGAGATCTAAAGAAAAAACCAAAAAGTGTCAAAACACGTAGTATTAGGTAGCTAGAGAGCGACCCAATTTTGTCTTGCCTCTGCCTCTAGTTCTAGGGAACGAGCTAGCTATTAAATTGGTAAAATGAGTGACTTTGCCAGTAGTAACCAATGTATCATCCAATAGGTTCCCGAGCTCGAGTCGACCTCCATTCTTCTTCTTACTCCTGGAATAAACCTGTCATTCCTCATCCGAAGATTGACTCACCTGATCAGTGGATTGGTCTAAAGTGTGTCGAACATTTATAGGTTGTTGAACATTAGAAGCAACTACCTGTTATATCAGCTGATCTTTTATTGAATCAAAGGAATACTCTCGTGTGTCTTGACATGTAAGTGAGTCTTCTTCAATAGCAGTGGGTGGTAAAAGCACGATTGGATCTGTACCTGTAGTATGGTGTTCTTCATCAGGAACTGCGGTGTTAGAAATAGGATTGAGTTGCATCTTCTCAACAGTGATGGTAGATGACTGATCTTTAGTAATATCCGACCTTAGATGTGGATGCAAGCGATAGTAAATAGTAGAACTGTGACCAAACATAATACAATGAGAGCAATAAAGAGGGTGTGATTCTATTTCAACCTTTTGCCAATACTCGTTGTAAGTGGTTCCAATCCATTACCTCATCCGGAATTGATTGAGTGATATCTTTCTCAGCTAACACACAAACCACAGAGGACCTGGTGACAACAAGCGTAGGACTATCAACCTTGAGAGACTTACCGTAAGCAGTTGCTAAGGAGTAAAGAATTTTCAAGTTGAACAGATGTAGTTTTAACCCCAGAAACTTTATCCAAACATGAATGATAGTTGTCGATCTTGATAATTTTTCAAGAAAAAATGTATTAAATCAGTATCGTGAGATAACTGAATAAGTATATGTCAACCATCAAGTAAACAAATATTCTAACCGACCAACAACTTCATAGCATCAAAATCTCTCTGAATGATCTCAAGTTTTGGGTTACCATAAAGAAATTTCCCCAGTTGAGCAAAACGTCAAGAAAACGAGAGAGTACTTATTTCAACCTCTATGATAATAAGAGCACACTTCCCATTTTTTTACAAATCATTTTAATGAAAGTGTAATCACCATTATCTTCAAAAGCCTTGTGGAAAGATTGTGGAACATTGCAAGACTTGCCCATATGAAGACCAGTCTCTGAACCTGAAAGATGAGCACGAGTAGGAATAAGAAAGTCTCCGGCAAGTGCAGTGGGATAAGCATGGATCGTTAATGCCATCTCCACCGACTGGATGGTCTGTTGGGCAGGAGAACAAACAGTCGCGTCGTCCGGAAGGAGACGACTGCGAAGAAGTATCGTCGACTGCAAAACACAACTGCGAGAATGAAGAACCGTCGTCTATGGGAATCAGGTGTCATCGGCAGAAGATGTCGGCTACGGAAGACAACAACGAGCGATAATGAGGGCGAGTGTCGTCGACGGAAAAATGATGTTGTCGAGTGGAGACGACGCGAACCGCGACTACGAGGGCAAGAGTCGTAGATTGCGGGTGATGTCGTCGATTACAAAAACGAAGCGAGCGAGCGTCAAAGACAAAGACGTCTGTGAGTGAGCGTCGTCGAGAAAGTTGCTAGGGCGTGAAAATGTCATTGCGGAAGACGATGGAGAGAAAGTGATAAAATGAGGAATCACCGCCAGGTATCGCCAACGAGAGAAACCCTACCAGAGCCCACTGTCGCTGCTGACCTATATGTCCTGTGATGATTGTATATATATCTGTATATATAAGGATATTGATATGCTACTGATATATTAAGGTTCGTTGAACAACATTAAATGTTTTTTATTGATTCATTAAACGCTTGATTTCACTGGCTTGTTTAACTCAAAGTTAATTTAAACTAATTTTTCCAAAGTCAAGACATATATTCTACTATTAAAACTTATTCAAATAAACTTTGAAATTTAATTTTAAAGTAGTCCACTCCAATTGAGTTTCACAATCAACAAATTTATCATCAAAGATTTGATTATTTGATTTTAACCCTCGTAGCAGATCATACTTAATATGAACACATATTTGTACATAAATCTTATCAACTCTGTTTTGCTTGCTAAAGCTCAGGTTCAAGAATTATAATAGTTAGAATTATTTAGATATTTTTTAAAACTTAATTTTGAAAAGACATCTCTGGTTGAAATCTTCTATCAACTCGAACATCATCAGAGATTTTAATTAGACATTTCATACATTTATGATTAAATTTATTTGTTATTTGACTAAATACTTGTAAAATGTCAATTTTGCCAACTTCAATCTTTAAAAGGAGAAAGATCAGACTAGATGATTTGAACTTATAATTTTTTATATTTGTAATTTGAACATTATTAAAAATTTTAGACTTGTCAACTTCAATTCTTAAGAGGAAGATCATATTATTTGAGTGGGGCACAACCTCGCTTTATAGACAAAGTGACCCAATTGAAAGCATGCATCATTTGATTATCTTAGATTTGATTTTTTTTTCTTTTTAACATGTGCCATAAGAAAAGCAGATGCATGAGGCAAGCAGAGCTACAAAAAGTAGGAATGTTGAGATCACGAGCAAAGAGGAGAGTAGGACGGCGCAAGAATAATACCCATTATGGTGAACTATATAAAAAGCTTCTCAATGATTTCCTATTTCAGATGTCTCATTACAGCATAATGTAGTCATATAGGTACTTTAGATTAAATCAAATTCATAATACTAGACCTCATTTCAAAAATATCTCAATTAGTCCAAAAGTTTCTGAGGGGACAAGGTTCCCCCTATTTCTGAATGTAAATGGTAATACCATAAATGAAGCTTTAAAAAAATAAGAACACAAACTTCTACACATTCACTATGCTCTCAAATGATGAATTTATGGCAATGCATTCTGCAAACTTCAGAAGTATGCCAGATTGAGGGCATAATTCAAATCATGCTAGATTAAAACAATATATCAACAGAAGAAACAATAATTTAATACTTTTCTAATAGCACACTTTTGTTAGTTCATAAATAAAGGTTGCAATAGTTAGCCAGCCACACGAAGAGAATTACTTCATTGCTTCTAATATTCATGCTCGTTACACAATCTTTAAAAATCAACAAACCTTTGATCATATCGCCCATCAAACTATGCACGGGACGATTGTCTCCGAATATGCTGGGAGTTTTTAATATTTCTTTGCACAAAGCAGATTTGGCACAGCCAGGTATGCCTGGACATAAGAACAAAGTTAAACAATGTGAAGAGAAACAAAAAAAATATGAGTTGTTTGAAATGGTGGACAAACAAAAAACAGGGACCAAATATTATACTATGCTTGGACAAAGAGAAATGAAATCACTTTCCAAGGTATGCTACATGAAGCAGACACATTAAAAAACGGATAAAATTTCTTTCGAAAGAAAAAAAATAGTTAAAAACCAATAGTCACCAAATAAGAAGAAAATATTACGAGCGGTCGATTGCAGGTCCAGTGACGGTTTGGATTTTGGCCACACCGTCATGTATCGCACGAAGGACCATCCGCTCGTCCGGATGTGTGATCGCTGCACGTAATAATTTCTCCCAAATAAGTAATGAACTTATAAAAAGCTATTTACTCTGTTCGGTAAATCAGTAGAGGACCATCAGGACTGTTGTTCGGATGTGTGATCGTTGCACGTAATAATTTCTCCCAAATAATAAAGTAATCAACTTAAACTAAATTATTTACTCAGTTCGTTAAAATCAGTATAATAAACACTGCAATAAGTTCTTCGGACAGATATAAAACTACAGATTCTTTAGAGTAGAGACAGAACAAATACAAGAGCCTACCTTCAACCCTAAAGTTCTGCAAATGAAACACCCTACCTTCAACCAGCCAATTAAAACTGAGCATAAATACGAAAAAGAAAAGAAAAAGAGCGGCATTACTCTAAAATCCAGCACGCACTCACAATTTCACTACAGTCAGCCACCTACACATCCCAACCATTTCCTTCCAAATCTTTGCTGCCTGCCTGCCCATCCTTCTTCCTTCTATTGCCGATGTTTGCCTAGCATCCCTACCAACCATCAGCTTTTGCTAAATCTGTTGTTGCCCACAAGCCATTATTACTAATATCCGTATCTTCCAAATCAGTATTGTCCACTAGCTTTCTTTGCTTGTGTTGTAGTAGTTTTGCCAGCCGCTTTCAGCCAGTCCAACATTCTTGCCTAGTTCATGTCTGGCAGTCTGCATCCTCTAAATCTCCTACTTGTGCATTGGCGTTGGCTTTCATCTTTCCTAAATATACTTTTTTGTGTGTTTGTCAGTGGTTTTCTTTTGTTTCCCACATTTGAATCTTTAACTCTCCCCCTCAACTTGATCCGTACATGCCTATCATTCTAAGTTTGCAAAAAATATTTTAAATGCAACATTGTGAAGTCCTTGGGTGAACACGTATATGAGTAAAATATTTGTTAGGACAATAGAAGTGCAAATAATCCTATCGTCCACTTTTCTTTTATGAGATGCTTATCAACCTCCCATGTTTAGTTCGACCATGTTATACGGGTTTAGTTATATTGTGTTATGAAAGCTGTTATCACAATATATCTTCAAGGTTCTATTCATTCAATCTTCAAATCTTCTATAATTTTTAAACATATCAACGAAGTCCTTGTGCACAACTTATTTACACTTGACGTTGGGACAATAATTTATTTATTACTCCTCTATGTTATAAGATATCCTAATAATGTATAAAAACCTAAATTTGCCTGATCAATAGATGATCCAACATAATCAACATCTGTATAGCTCTATAGCTGGAAATATCGCACTAACTCCAATGGATTGAGAGTATTCTTTCATAGACAACCTCAAATGGGTTGTAACTTGTCAACTGAATAATTAGCTGGTTGCAAGCAAACTCAAATTAAGGAAGAATCAAACACCATAGCTTAATCTTCTTTTCCACAGAACACCAAAGGAGATTTCCCAAACTATTTACAACCTCTGCCTTTACATCTGTTAGAGGATGATTTGCTGAATTGAAGTTAAATATTGTACATAAGTTACCCCAAAAAATCTACCCGAAGTGATTGAGAAATTTCATATTCCTATCTAACTTGATGGTCCTAGGTACACCATAAAGCTCAATTACTTCCCTAGAGTTTAGATCTGTTGTGGGACGCATCCATCTTTTTATGGCAAGTGACAAAAAAAAATTTATGTCATCTTGAAGAACGAACAATCATAACAGAATCCTTACTTCGTTGTATTCGAAGTAAACTCACCAAAACATCTATGCTCGTGTCTAACCCCGGTGCCTCTAGAATGGGAATGAGAGTGTATAAACATGTATTCTATCATTGAGACTTAGCCATATGACAAACTGTACAGTTTGACATGTCTCTCCATCTTTGTATGAATCTAGGCCAGTAAAAATTCTCTTTCACTAGGCAAAGAATCTCATCTCTGCAATCATACTTTGTCATCCCCCAATCGTTACTCCTATAAAATGCTCTCATTGTGTAAACTCCAAAATACACAAACTGTTCTGAAGGAATAGATATCCAATACACCTGTGATATTGCTCATGTAATATATGTTGTCAACGGGTCCATTATCTTGAAAACTTTAGTCAACAGAATATAAATTTTTTAACACGTAAAAATTAACCTCCCTAGACTGCATAGTAGTGATCAGTAAGTAGCAATGACTCAGTGCACATGTTACTTTGTTTTGACTCTATCTTATGTTTGAGCACATAAATGGCACGAAGTGTAACACATAATTTTGTCAAAATAGGTGAAAATTTAACATATACCCCAAATTTAACATTCCTCAAATTTTGACCAAAGTAATTTTATAAATTCTATATGTCAAATCAATCAATTTGACATATAATATTTATATAAATTATAGATGTATACGAAAATATAAAATTTTGAAATAATGAACCTAATTAGAATTAATTAAGCATCTAATTAATCTTCTCTAATTCTGACAATGTAGCTAGTAGACATTCCTCGCACCTAAGAGCGCATGCATTGGTCTGATATGATCAAACGAATGTCATTAAAGGGGATCTAAGTTATATGTAGTACTCCATTTCATTATTTTCCTCCCAATTCTTCATTTTCACAGTTCTTGCGGGTGTTGCGCTTTGGTACTATAACACAAAGGGGTGATCGACCGAAGAGTGAGCCGAAACTTACGATGAAAGGTAGGAAACACTATTTCATGATATTCTGGATATTGTTTTCCTTCCCCAATATTCCTTTTTGGCATTTGCTACAAATTAAGGTAGTTCACGTGTTCCCTATTACTATAGTTTTGCAAGAACAACATTGAACAATCAAAGAGAGAGACGCTCTACGATAGGCCCACTTCATGAGTTGCAGAAAAGGGTTAAAGGAAAAGGGAAAGGAGGGAAAAATAATATAAAATATTGGAGAATGGTTGTTATGACGAGAAGTACTTTTGAGCTAAGAAAATTATGTTTATAATTAAATCACGATAAGATTCCCAAATCCTAATATTCAGTCGAGGACTAAATTCAGTAACATTTAAGATCAGAAGGAGACGAAAAAATAGGAAACCTTTGGTATTGAGGGAAGTGGGGACATTGATAACTATCAATCTTTATCAATAGTTAATGTAGCTTATGACCTAGATGATGACCCAGTGATATGACATGGCATGAGAAAAATTGAGGCCTATAAAATTACAAATGATATTCTTAAGATTAGATTGATGACTTTTATAATAAAGGCATGTTTTATACTGTTGCCATGATTTTTTAAAGTATGTCTCTTCTTTTACATATTTTATACAATTATTATATGATAAATTGCATTTAAATAATAATTATCAATACAGATGAATATGCCTGAAGAAGAATCAGAAAATAGTGAATGTCAATCTCTTACACCAATTGCAGAGCAAGAAGTACAAGCTGAAATGTCATGAACAAAAATGTTGATAAAAAATAGGGCATTGTGACAAAATAGCTACTATTGAAAAATCATCTACCAGCACAAGATCCAGATCTAGAGATAATACAAGAGTTGATCGACACTTGAAAAATCTTCCAGAAATTCAAGTCGCCTGCATTTAAGGGTGCCAGTGACTATACAGCTACTAAAGATTGGTTATCAAAGATTAAAAAAAAATCTAGATGGTTTGATTTGCCTAGAAAACAAGAGAGTAGAACAAGCAATTTTCATATTAGAAGGCAATGTAGAGTGGTGGTCGCAAGCATAGCATAGACAAAAACTTCAGTTGACACCTCTTCAAAAGATTTAGTGAGATGATTTTGCTAGAGTTTTCAAAGGATTGGTTCATTCCAATTTCAACCATATTATCATTGCAAGATAAATTCTTGAATCTGACTCAAAGATCCAAGACAATTACCTAATATAAAACATAATTCACTTCTATTTCCATATACGCACCCCATTATGTCAATACCTAAGAAAAAAATATCAATAATTTTTGTGCAGCTTCCGAGATCAGCTGACTTTGGCTTTGGCTCCTTTTGAAATCAATGACTTCTCAATGTTAGTTGAAAGGACCAGAAGAATCAGAAATGAGCTCAACATCTCCAAACAGCTGTGGCAAATGCAAACAAGCAAATAAAAAGATTTTGGCAAGGGAGAAGAAGAACCCCAGAGAAAAAACTTTAAATCAGAAGAAAACTGAAGCAACCACAACTAGAAGATTATGTGAGAAAATGTGAAAAAAATATATTTTGGGCGGTGCTCGATGAGTTCAAGAAAGTACTATAGATGTAGACATTTAAGGTTCCAATGAACTATCTGAAGGAAAAGAAAAGAAACAATAAACTACGAACATTCTAGGAATAGGGGACAACCTAGAAAAACTTTTAGAAGGTGGTCAGTTAAGCAAAACTCACTTTTTAGTAAAGTTTTCAACTCAAACAACGGGTGAAACTTCATTGCACAAAAATGAACAGTTAGTGAATGCCAAAGTTTTACAATTACCCCTCAGAACGATAAAAAATCAGAAGTAGTTACAACTACACATCCTTAAATCAATATGACACGGTTTAATTCAATTCAGGTGCATCACATTCTTTCATTTAAGAATAATTTGATGTCAGCTTATCTATTGATATTATGTACTTTGCAGCTATCTTATGTGTTACTATGCTTATGGTAAATGATTTCAATGTAAACAGAAAATATTTTGTGCATGTTAGTATTTAAAAAAACATGGAAATATAATTAAATATAATATCAATTCAAAATTTCAATGTCATATTAGAGATGGACTTGTTAGTGAAAATTTTTGCTATGATTGAATGATGAAAACGACAATTAAAATTCAACTTGCCTAGCGAGAAGTCATTTTAGCTTTACTGTAATAGGAATGCAAAATCTTCTTTGAACAATACATTGAAAGTTGAAAAATATTTGCGAAGTGATTAATCGGTGCTCTTAGCCAAATTAGAAGTGTTGAATAAGTATATGCAGAATTTGAAGAACATACCAATTACATTTTAGCTTTACTGTAATAGGAATGCAAAATCTTCTTTGAACAATACAGTGAAAGTTGAAAAATATTTGCGAAGTGATTAATCGGTGCTCTTAGCCAAATTAGAAGTGTTGAATAAGTATATGCAGAATTTGAAGAACATACCAATTACAATTTTTTTTTTATGTATCTCTTGGATAATTGTCAGGATTGCCACCAGAACCAAAAGTTAAATTTGGCATTGATGTGCAGTCAAGAACGTCTGCAATTTTCAAATTTTCAAAAGGGTAGCTCCAAAGTAATTGCAAGAAATGAAACTTCAATTGCAAACATTGATAGATAAGGGCTTTATTAGGCCGAGCAATTCACTTTAGAACGCTCCAGTATGCGGCTGTGCATTGGTAGTGAAGAATTGAATAACGTGGCAATCAAGAATAATTACCCGTTACTATGGATCGATGATCTATTTGATCAGCTAGAGGGAAATATTGTATTTTCCCGAATTTATTTAAGATTGAGATATCATTAGGTCAAAGTAAAGGAGACAGTTGTAACTAAGATAGCTTTTGGGACTATGTATGATCATTGTGAATTTCTTGTTATGCTTTTGGGTTAATTAATCTTACTTTCATATTTATGGACAGATGTAACCAAGCTTTAGGCAGATCACTGTGTTATAATTTTTATTGATGATATTCTTATATAATAAAAAACTAATGATGATCAAGTCAAGCAGCTGATGATAGTATTGGAGTAGTTGAGGCAGAATCAGTTATCTGCAAATTTTTCAAAATACGAATTTTAGCTGCACAACATTGCATACTTGAGCTACATTATTACTGGACAAAGATTATTAGGGGATCTTTAGAAAGTGAAAGTAATTGTGGAACGACATACAACAAAGAATGTTATATAGACACGCGGTTTTCTGTGTTTAGCTAAATATTACAGGAGAATTGTTAAAATATTTTCACATAAAATTGTTTTTGTCCAAGTTAATGAAAAAAGATGTTAAATTTGAGTAGACTAAAAAAAGTGAACACAATTTTCAAGCATTGAAGAAACATATGACTATTGCTCCAGTAGTAAATATTCCATCAGGTACAGAAGAGTTCCATATTTATAGCTATGCTTCATTAAGAGGCTTGGGTAGCATTTTACTGCAAAAAGAGATAATAAGCCATGCATCTAGACAGTTGAAACAACATGATAGAAATTATCCGACACATGATCGAGAGTTAGTTGTTGTAGTCTTCGCTTAACATTTAGAGACACTATTAGATTGCGTGAAATGCATGGTATTCACTGATAATTAGAGGTTATAATATATTTCCACACAAAAAGAGTTAAATCTGTCAAACTTATAGACACCACTTATATTGCGCAAAATGTGAGGTATTCACTAATCATTAGAGTTTGAAATATATTTTCACAAAAAAAAAAAACAGAATTTGAGATATAGGCAATGGGTAGAGCTTATTAAAGACTAAGATTTGAATATATAATATTACTCAGGCCGAGCAAATATAGTTGTCAACACTTTAAGTCGTAAATTTACAGGGTAATGCAAGTTAGATCATAACTCAGGAGATGGAGTTGATTAAAAAAAATTGTCTTGTAGTTCGAAGTCATATTGCGTGGTATAGAATATTTACATCAGCAAATGTTGCAAGCAACTTTGGTAAACAAAATTAAAGCAACCCAGAAAGTTAATAGTGAATATCCGAAACTCCTGAAATAACTTCAATCAAGAGAAAGGTTGAATATGATTTTTGTTGGAGATGGTGTTATTAGAAAAACTACTGATTCTAAAGATAGAAAATTCTACATGAGGCTTATCTTTCTGACTATAAATTAATCCAAACACACTAAAATGTACAAAGATTTCAAGTTAATGTTCTGGTGGCCAGGAATGAAGAAAAGTATTACTAAATATGTGCCAGAATATCCAGCATGTAAGTTTGTAAAAGGTAAGCATCAGAGACCCAGTGGACTATATCTAAAAGAATTGAAAGAGATCGTGATGGATTTTGTTCAGGAATTTTCAAGATCCAAGCAAGGTAATGATATTATTTAAGTCATTATTGACAGAGTAACAAATGCAGTTCACTTTTTGTCAATCAAGCAGATATTCAGTTGAAAGGATGGATAAATTGTATATAAAATAAGTTATCAGATTGCATGGTGTTCCGAAAATTATTATTTCTGCAAAGAAGGAAGATTTACGTCTAAGTTGTAGAAAGACATTTAAAAAGGTTTGTGTACGCATTTACATCCACAAACAATCGGAAAATCAGAAAGAATAATTCATATATTGGATGACTTATTAAAGCTTTGTATCCTTGAACTTGGAGGTATTAGGGAAAATCACATCTCAATGATTAAATTTGCTTATAATAATAGTTACCAATCCAGTTTAAAAATTGTTCCCTATGAATTATTAGATGAAAAAAAATACAAAAATCCACCAAGTTAAGTTGAAGTTGGTGAATGTCAAATATTAGGACTTCAATTAGTTGATGAAGCCACCGAAAAAATCTGGCTAATCAGAGACAAATTTAAAGTTTTTCAAGATCAACAACAGAAATATTATGGCCCAAGGTTCAAAGCAACAGAATTTGATTTTGGTGATAAAAGTTTGACCCATAAAAGTTATAGCCAAATTTGGTCAGAGAAGCAAGTTGAGAACCAATATATATATATATATATATATATATATATATATATATATATATATATATATATATATATATATATATATATATATATATATATATATATATATATATATATATATATATATTATGTATGAGTTTTAAATGTATGCGAAGATATAAAATTTTGAAATGGACAACTTAATTACATTTAATTAAGCATCTAATTAATGTTCCCTAATTCCAACACTATAGCTAGCAGACATTCTTCACACTTAAGAGCAGCTGCAATGGGTGGATATGATCGAAAGGATGAGATTAAATGGGATCTAAGTTATATGTCGCGCTCCATTTCATTTTTACCCGCCCAATTCTTCATTTTCGCAATCATGCAGAGCGTTGTCATTTCAATAATTTAGCACAGAGGGGCGATCAGTAGAACAAAGAGCTGGAACTTAGGATTAAAACTTTCACGGAGAAAATGAAAAGTAAAAAACCCTCTTTCAGGATATTCCAGACATTTCTTTCATTCTATGTTTTCTTTTTGAAATTTTCTACAAATAAAGCATTCCACACGTTCCTTGTTACAATAGTTTTGCAAAAACAACCAGGAGATTGTCAAACTAAGAGCTATGCTCTTCGGTAAGTTCATTTTATGATTTGCATGGAAAATATAAGGGGAAAAGAGGAGGGGAGAGGAATGTGAAGTATCGGAGAAGCGTTAGTTATGCTGAAATGTTGTTTCAAGGTAAAAAAAATTATATTCATGATTAAATCACAATATAAACTAAGAATTCATGAAAATCCTAAGAAGTTTATAAATTTCAGGTTGTTTATACTTGGCGGCGAGCTCGAGGCGAGCTTAGAATAACTCGTAGTAGGGTTGCTCCGTTGTTACAAGTGAAATAATCATGTGCTAAATTAAAAATGATATCCTTCTTTAATTTTTTGATTTGATTTATTGTGACTCGTGAATGCATTTAAAATTTCCTCATATTGTTGAATATTTGTAATTGTACATAAGTGTCAATTTGAACTGACACTGACGATAACTATGATTTACTTATTTATTGCCATGACGAGCATGTTTATGAAATCTTCGTTTGCAAGTATTCATATCATGTTGATTATGCACATGATTATGATTTGTCTATGATTATTTATTACAAGAATTATGATCATAAGAATGTCACAAGTGTTAGGTTAGGTGGGGTATTAAATGAATTCTTGTAGGTACGGATGATAGAAAAATTATGGGAATATTGATTCTTGTTGTTTAAACAGGAACAAAATTTTAGAACCGTTGGGATCAGATGAAGATGGAAACTATGGAACTATTGACATCAATGAGGCTATGGATAACAATTATGTTAGGAGGAGTCCAACCTTTATCAATAGTTAATGTAGCATAAGGGATGGGTGATGACCCAAAGACAAAACATAACATAAGAATAGTTGAGGGTTATATAGTTACAATTAATAATCCTATGATTAGATTGATGACTCATATAAATATGCTAATGATTATACGTGAATGTACGAATACCAAGTTTTATACAGTTATCATAATTCTCTGTAGTACATGTCTTTTTTTTTACATATTTTATATGATTATAACATGTTATGATATATGTTGTTCACATGTATATAAGCTCCATATGAGCATGCATGTTGTTTATTTTCCATATAAAAATCTTTATTTAGTCTTTATTATTTCACTGAGGTTGTTGTAGCACACTCTATGTTGACTTTTAAGAAGGAACACCGGGGTGAATAGCAGGTGTAATGTTTACAGCTTTCGTATTTAATTTTGAAGGTTGTACAGACCTTTAGATACATATTTTTATAATTTTATTTTACAACTCTGTATAAACATATTTTAGTGATATGAATTTTCATGCCTCCAATTTTTTGTGAATGAATTATGAATTGAAATGTATTATGTATATTTATAGGGATGTACTCATACTAGTTCATCACCCACAAGGTATTGATTATGTAAGTCAAGACGAGTGCTGGTGAGAATTTAATTTAACCAAATCATCCACCTTTATCGCACCGTGTTTGACCCTAAAGGGGGATAGTTGGAATGTGATATGGAGAAAATCCACACAAGATATGTGTCTACACTTTACCTTGCTCTGGTTATGCAAGAATCTCAAGACCTCGTGCTTAGTATAGAGTGTAAACTCATTCCCCAACAAATAACGACTCCAATAACTGGAGACTCTCACGATGGCATAAAACTCTTTCTTGTAAATAGAGTATTTTATTCTGACATTATTCAACTTTTCATTGAATAAAACAATATAGTTTTCTGCTTCATGTAAAACAGTTCTCATCCTTACATTAAAGAAATCACACTCCACTCAAACACATCATTGAAATTTGAAAGCATTAGACCAGGTACATGAGTCACATGTTTCTTCAAAGCATCAAAGTTGGCCAGTGCATCATCTAACCACGTAAATGTATCTAACTTGAGAAACTTCATCACTGGTGTGCTTTTCATTGAATAAAACAATATAGTCTTTTGCTTCACTTAAAACAGCTCTCATCCTTACATTAAAGACATCACACTCCACTCGAACACATTGAAATTTGAAAGCATTAGACAAGGTACTTGAGTCACATGTTTCTTCAAAGCATCAAAGCTGGCCAGTGCATCAGCTAACCACGTAAAGGTATCTAACTTGAGAAACTTCGTCACCGGTGTGAATAAGCTAAAATTTGTAAAAAATCTCTAGTAAAAAAAATCATAACATGAAACTACCATACCCGAGTAAATGATGAGGAATAGAACAGGTCACAATAGCCTCTGTCATTGTTAGGACCACATCAATGTTGGCACTAGAAACAATGTATTCTAGGAAGCACCTATCTGATACAAGAAAGTAGCACTTTCTTCGGGTGACCACATGATGCGGGGCTAGGGCTAGTCGATTCAGCCGGCTGTTAAGGGAACCATTTCAGCCGGTTTCTAGGAAAGTCGAGCGAGCTATCAAAGAGGTGAAGATAGCTGCTCCTTCGATTTATTCCATTTCCTTTCGTGAGTCTCACCTGAAATGAACGACATAAAAAGCAGCGGCAATGTCGCCAACCCTTTGTTTTCTTCCTTTTTTGTTCTTTCTTTTTTGGAGTCCTTTATATGTTTGTTAGTGCGAGTTAGGATAGGTTTTTGTTGTGGTCTACTTTCAGATTTCTTGTGATGTGAGTTTTCTTTATTTTAAGTATGTATCCGAGGAAGTTGTGGTGCTCCGGTTGTATCATACTCCAAGGTGTTGTGTATCTTCCGCCTCTTTTGGTTTTCTAGCCCTCCTGCCCCTTCCCCCTAGTCGCCGACCGCTCTTAACACCCTTCCCAGCCTCTTCCCCTGGTCACCTTCCAACCCCTGTCGCCCCCTCTCCCGCATTTACCTTCGCTGTCTAGCCTTCCCACCATCCCCATCCACCTTGTCGCTCTTCTACGACAGTTATCCCTGTTGTTCCGGTCACTTCCCATCCTGTCAAACCCCTTTCCCTGCATTCTTACCTGTTGTCCACTATTCTAACCCTTTCCTTCACCTCAAGCAACCCCATTGTAGCCCTTAGGAGGGTCGTCGCAGCCCTTTGGATTACGTACCAACCACCGAAAATCCTTTCCATACGACCCGCCTCACTGTCTAGCCCACCTACCGGCCAAAAAACCGCTTACTACCGACCCCTACCAGTTGTCCAGTCACCGACAAACGCCGTCGAATTCATCCTAGGGTGTCTTTTTTATTTATGTTGTCATTTTCCTAAGTGTCAAGTGTTCATGTTTGCAACCCTATTAAAGTTCATCATAAGGTGTCTTTCCTCCATGTCATCAAAAGAAACATGCGACTTTTAATGAGATTATGGTTCTCGCTCTCCTAGAGATTGATAACTTTTTGTTGAGATATATAAAAACCACCCAGACCAAAAGATGTCATAATTTAAAATTTTAGTGGATAGTCTTAGTAACAACAAATTGATAACATCACAGGCGGCTACACTTCCAACCCTCCACCCCAGTGTTTCATATAAAAAGACGAAAGACTGGTGTGAAGCTCTTGTTATTGGAATGCAGCAGATCTCAGTTCTCCATAACTTCAAGAGTCAGAGGGAAGACTTGGAAGATAATACGAATCACCCATTAAACAAACTCTTGCAAACCCTCAACCTCGCTGATGCCCAACTCGTCATAGATGAGAAGCATATGAGATATTTACCTGTTCGGAACTTTGATCAGGAGAACCTACGTAGTGTTGTACCTCCAGTTCAGATTTCCATTTCCTTTCCTGAGTCTCGCCTGGAGCGAGCGACATAGCAAGGAGCAGCAATGCCGCCAAACCCTTTTTTCCATCCTGTTATGTTTTTTTTTTTTGTTTTAAGCTTATTGTATGCTTGGGATCAGTTTTGTAGTGACAACTTTCAGACTTCCTGTGTGGAGAGTTTTCTCTGTCCTAGAGTTGTATCCAAGAAGGCGGGGGTGCTCCGGCTGTATCCTACTTCAAGATGGTGTGTACCAGCCCCCAACAACCTTTTCCCTACAGCCACCATCGTTGTCCAGCCTACCTACTGGCTACCAAACCCCTTCCAATCGACCCTTAGCAGTTGTCTAGCTGTCAGCCACCACCATCAACCTCATCCTAGGGTGCCTTTTCGATTTATGGATCCTATATTCCTAAGTGTCAAGTCCTTGTTTGTAACCCTATTGAAGTACAACAATAATATTCTTTTTTTTTGTGACCTGTCGCAATGTTGTAAATGCTCATCTTTAAGACGGTCGTAAACCAAAATATCATCAAAACATATAACGACCAATTCTCCAATGAAGTGCAATCAAGCGAAATGACAACCTTTCACTAATACAATCTATCATGTGTCTAAAAATTATCTTCCCCCCCGTCTTCTGGTTTCAACATAATCTGATGATAACCACTACGAAATCAATATTGCAAAAACATTGGATCCATGTAATTGATCAAGCAAATCATCCAATCTCGAAAAATGAAACCAATACATTATGGTGATCTTATTCATGATCATGCTATCAATACACATGCAATAAGAATTATCCTTTCTTAGTACAATGAGAGATGGAACTATGCATGATCTAGTACTCACGGAATCTTCTAACCATTAAATCTATAACCTGCTTTACAACTCCTCGCGCCCGGTTAATCACATCTTATAAGTTGGTCGGTTGGGGAGCACTGATCCTAGAATAAGTTCTATGACAGGATGAATCTCTTTTAGATATGGTAAATCAAAGTGGCATGTTTTCAAACAGCGCATCATGAAATTCCTCGATTTAGGATCACACTGCCTAAAATATCATATCCTCCATATCACAACCTTCTAGCTCACCAAGACAAATCCCATTGCCACCTCTCTCATAACCTGTAGAAAGATAGCAAGAGGCACTATAGCTCTGGTCTATGTTTGAGTACTCATAAATGTTGGCTCCTTCAATGATAAAAAAAATATGCTTCTCTCCCTCCATAAATGAGTAGTTATTTTGTGATCATCATGTGTATCCCTATACATACGACATGTGCAGCTTATTTCAAATTAGAAGTTTTACCAAACGTTTTTCCTCGGCACCGATCCTATTCCCCTACTTCAACCAAATCAGGGAATATGTTGAAAATGCTTCTAAATAATGAGGCACAATTTGTTAATCATTCATTTAAATACCATATTTTCACAATTGTTTCTGTTTGTAATGAAATTACACGCCTTCCACTTCACCATATGAGTACATAAGTGTTACGAGCCACTGCAAATAGCTCTTAAGCTCGATCTGGAGAACTTGTTGAACCACAATCATCACACTATCGTCTACAGGTGGCTAACATTCCCCTTCAGTCTTTCTCTCCCTTGGTCTACACGCTTTGCTTCCTCTACTACACCCTATTAAGTTAAAAAAATCATTCTTTGGGCGCTAAGATGTAACGTGCTAGTATCCAAGGTACTGGAAACACATTCTAACTGAAAATGTTTTGGGAGTGTTGATCTGGCCAGTTCTCTTATCCTCCTATGTTGGGTTCTCCTCACGGGGGCAGCGTTTGATCCTCTGGTTAGTCCTCTTATCCTTCTGTGTTGGTCCTCACGCTCACGGGGGCAGCGTTTGATCCTCTGGTCAATCCTCTTATCCTCCTGTGTTGGCTTCTCCTCACGGGGGCAGCATTTGATCCTCTAGTCAATGTGCTCTTGCGACCTAATATGATGGTTGTACCTTATTTGAAAAATGGTGTGAACTTGATACTTCTATGTTATCTTTTCAACTTATGGACTATGGCTTGAACATCCTATAAAGCTACACCACTCTGCTAATGGATGGTCTTAATCCTCCGAGATATCAGACTATGGTTTTCTCTTCATGATCCACCAGCACGCATTTCAACATAAACTGGTCAAACTCAGCAGTACACCCATCTACTCAGATGTCTTTTTGTTGTAAATGATGAAGTCTGTCTCTTATCTATAATGTGATGGCAAGTACTTATCTTGGATCTCATTTCCCATCATGAATAAGGTTGCAATCTTAATTTTTCCCTCATGCGGATGCAGACACTTTAGGTTCTTCCACCATAAGGAAGATTTTTTCTTTGATTAAATTGTAGTTAGTTTCATTATTCTATTAGACAGAACGTCCTTATACTCAAAAATTCATTTCACGATTTGGAGCCGCTCAATAAACTCATATGGAATTATATGACAATCAAAACCTGATACGTCAACCTCCACTCCAAAATCATCGTCAAGCACTTGGTGAAAGCATTTTCATGGTCTTCTTCCCCTGAATGGTCAGCATTATTGTTATGGTGTTAACTTTCCAATGATATATTCTTTTAAAATCAACAAGCCTCCATAGCGATTGGAGGATTCCCATTTCATATCCTCCATAACAAGCTGCTAAATACCTAGTTGAAGGCTTCTCCTTGGCGGCAAAATGAATTTTTCTTCATTTAAGGGTTTAGGTTAAAGTGATAAATGACAGGACAGATTTTTGGTGGAAATAGGAAAGATGGCTTTTGCAAATTTAGGTTTAGGGTTAGGAATTGTCGTATGATTGATTTGGGAATTGAGTTGCTAGAAGGTTTAAGTTATATGAACTTCAGGTTTAAGAGTAAGAAAGAATAATCCCTAAAAATTTAAAATTAGTCAAACTCTAATACCAAATGATACAGTTATAAGGTTTATAGATCGTGTGGAATAACATATAGGTAAATTGTAGGATGGGTAACGAAGGAGGAAGGAGTGATGAAAGCTAAAATGCAAAGCAAATGACAGTTGGATAGCAAACTAGCTGCGAAGAAACAGCAGGTTGCAAATGTCAAATGGAAGGTGGTAGCAGGTTTGGAGAGGGAGGTACCCTTTAGACCTTTGAGAGAGATCACCACCTCAATCCAATCAGGTTACAGGCACACCACCTGAGAGAAATCAAATGATATAGCATTGCAATAGAGAACATAGCGAGAAAAAACTTCAAATAACATAAACCAAACAAAAAGTTCGCCCAACAGATGCAACATATTATATTCATAATGACACTTAAATTAAAACCTAATTAGAAGTCAAAATATGGTAATAAGAGTCCACATTACCCGTAACAATCAAAATAGTGGGAAAATTACGGCTACATGGCTTTCCCCCAAAACGGAACCATCCCAATTCGATCCCGGATCACGGAATTCCAGGATCCCATACTCCCACATAAAAAGGGTATGAAACAAACCAACTTTTATAACAGAAACAAGAATATTTTGTAGCCCCAAATAAGCATTTTAAGGTCAAGCATAGATGTTCAAATAAGATAGCATTTGTTTTCATTAAAAGATTTACAAGGCAACTTCAATGGTTTAACAGTAGAAAATCAGAAACAAACAAGCCAAATATTACCGGGGAAGAACACAATAAGACCCTCATCTTTTTTAACCATGTCTAAATTAGCGGTTGTGGGACTAGTAGGGGCTGAATCTTCATCAGGATGAAGATCGCCCTCTTCATCTCTAATTCCTTCAATGATAGCCTGAAAATTCTCAACCCTGACAAGATTTCCAGCAGATCCTATCAAAGCCTGGTTTTGAGGACTGCGCATGGCATACTTTTCAAGAAAAGGTTCAGCTTCAGAAAGATAGGTTGACGATGACAACTGACGGTGCCCAAATTTCCGTCGAATATAAACTGCCCTGCAAATATAGGCTTTATAAGCTTTGCAACAGCTATTGTAGAAATGACAATAACTTGACAAAATTAGCTAAGGAAGTAAAGCACAAAGCTAGCTATCACCATTCATCAAGCATTTTACTCAGCTCTCTCTGTTTTCCAGCTGATGTTCCCCAAATCTTCATTTGCCTTGCAAAATAATAAGAGATCAGCTTAAAGAATAAGCAGCAATAGCTTAATCAAGATAATTATAATTGAGTGATCGAAAAAGGTGATAAGGTAAGCCAGAAAATTTTGAAAAAAAAATGGAATTAAGGGCAATTAAATTTAAATTCCTAAATGCAATCTGATGTGCATCTTCCCAATCCGGCGCACCTTCAACATGTTTACCTGTTGCTCACAATAATTACACCAACAAGTCCCTAGCCCAGCCATCCTTTACGATCATCAGCACTCAACCTCGTACAAACATCTCTCTAGCATGCAAAACCATTCTTTCTTTCATTCAATGACATACAAAGGAGATCCCATGCATCTAAAACCTAGTGGAAATGAGCTCAACATCCTCAAGACCAAAAACCAAACGCTCAATGACCTCGAATCTAAATAATTTCATGACACAAATATAGGTATAAATTCAGTTTTCTTTGTCTCCAATTCTCTTGAACAAATACAGGTGAATAAATGAAGTCATTACCATTTGATAAACGAACATTGAAGACCTCTCATCATCGATCTTTTCTCCAACTAGGCTTTGACCTTTAGTTCGAAATGTAGTACATGTTCCCCCAGTTAACTACTAATCTGCATTGACAGAATGCTTATCCACTATAGTCATATGTATGTGTGTGCGTTATTAAACTCCAAAAAATATATCCATGTGTGGCTAGCTTAATCATAAAGTATCAAATTTCTCTAGCAACGAGGGAGCTATTGGGACCCCCTCCCTCTTTCTGTGATATGCTACAATAGCCGGATGTCGGTTCACACAAGCGGCACAGAGCCGAACTGAGAGGGCCATTTTTAACTCCTTTCCAATTTTTAGCTAGTTTCCTCTTTTCATTTCATTCCTTTATAGCCCTTTCCTATATATGTGTAGTATTAGGATTTAGAGGGGGGTTTGGTGTGTTTTGTTTAAGACAGCCAGTTGAGATTTGTATGTAATGTATGGTTCTATTTGTAAATAGAAGAAGTCTGAAAATTTATTTGTAAATGTTAAAATGCTCTATATATGAAATAAGTAAGTCTTTCATGAGAATTCAATTCTTTATGGTATCATAGCCTTAACCCTAGCAGCCCTAGTTGATGCGTCAGAATCAACATGCCGGAACTCAGACTTTTCTCTCATCCTCGTGTTACAGTCGCAACTAGAGCGAAAACAAGGGGATCACGACTTTACAGATCGCGGCGTTTTACAGTTGCAACCAAGGCATTGCGATCGCGAAACGGAAACAAGGGGATCGTGAAAAGGAATCACGGTGGGGATCACAATGCAATCATGCTAACTATGAAAGCCACTATGGGATCCCGAGCTGGTGAGACAAGAGCGGTTGGCGCGGTACTGTATTTTGTGAACCCCCATGATACAATTGTGCTCTTGTGTGCAAACTGCAGACGCCTTTGGCTACTGGATCACTGCATAATAGTTCAAGAAACTCGATGCTGGGAGGAGGTGAAGTGCGCGTGAAATCAGAACAGTTAAGGTGAGAAATTTGATTCTACGTGCGTGAGAAGATGACGAAGGCTGCGAAATAATTAAATTAAGAATGCCAATAGACGAAGATAGTGTGGGAGGTAAGGGTTTGGAGCTTCTTGTGAAGATAGATCATCAAATTTTGAAGGTATTGGTCGGGCTCATACAAAGAGCTAGCGTCTTGAAGGGAGCCACTACCTCAGCACGTGCTCCGACGCAGGTGAAACTAGATCTCCCACGTGGATCTGAAGCTCGATGAATCGGCCACATATCTGAGCTGGTCACGTCGGATCAAGGCTGTTGTAGCTGGGAAGAGAATAGAAGGATACCTGATGGGGGTCAAGCCAAAGAGTGGCTGTGTTGAGGGAGATGAAGGAGGATCACACAAGCATTGACTTACACATGCCTAGTCAATTCGATGGTTCCATCAATTGCCTCATCAGTGGATGGCATTCAAAAGGTGAGCGACATCTGGGCAAAGTTGAAGGAGATCTATGCTAGAGACGAGAATCACAAGAGCGTGTTCCAGATTCAGCATGAGATATAGGCAGTGATTCAGGGGTAGATCAATTCAAGAGTACTTCATAGAGTTGGAGTAGTTGTGGCAAGATCTTGATCAATTCTCACAAATATCAACTATGGTGATTTGGGGAGCAAGAAAGGGGAGATTTTTGCACAGATGGGGACTATGTAATTTCTAGCTCACTTGAACCTGACTTTTGAGCATAAGAAATCAATTTTACTAGCCCAAGCAACATGGCCAAAGAGGTTGACTAAGGGGCTATCAGGCAAATCGGATGGTAGCAGAGGACTAAAGAGAAAAAAGAGTAGCCTTTACCGAGAAGGATTCACAAGTTACTAGAGTTGTTAAAGAGGAAGCATAAAATAACAAGAAATGGAGTTGAGAATGTTTCAAATCCATCGACATCAAGGGGTAACATTGCCCCTTATACTCACTTCAACAAAGGTAATGGTGACACACCAGCTCTTGCCTTTATTTCCATCATAGGATCATCAGAATGGATCATAGAGTCTGGTGCTTCTCGTCGCTTGATAGGTACTGCTAGAGAGTTCTCTTTATATATTCATCTAGCATAACCAAAAACTATACAGACTGTTGATAGTACAACACAACCGAAAGGTGGTAAGGGTATAGTGAGATGTACCAATCATATGACTTTGCCCAATATTTTGCATGCCCCTTTACCAATAAACCTCATATCCATTAGTGTCATTATTCTCCAGTTAAAATGCATTGTTTCTTTTGATATTCCTCAGGTGAACTTCTAAGAGAAAGAGACGGGTCGAACACTTAGGATTGGAATGTGGTATAACGAACTCTGGTATTTGGACCGAGAGCAGATGGACTCAGCTCTGGTATACATGGTGGAAAGTACTGCAGTAGGAGAATCTGGAAGGCGCGAAGATGTGTTACAACTATATCACAGGACATCCTAGTCTTAGTCTAATGATTCGATTGTATCCTTCTATGTATGAAAAGGCAAATAGAAAAAACAAATGTGCGATGCTTATGAGTTTGACAAGCTCACTAGAAGCTCTTAAGTCAATTCTGGGAATAGGAGCATTGGTGTGTTTGATTTGATACATTCTGGTGTATGAAAATCTTGTCCTACTAGTTCTATAAATAGTTATTATTATTTTGTTGCGTTTATTGATTGTTTTTCTCATGTTACATGGATATACTTGATGAAACAAAAGAGAGAGGTGATTGTTTCCTTTAAAGTTTTCACAAGGCAATCCAAACCCAATATGAGGCAATTGAGAATGCGCTAAGATCTTATAATAAAATAGAACATATAAACAAAGCATTTGAGGACTACATGTCAGCTCAAAAGATACAACATTAAATCGCATGCCGATACACAACAACACAAAATAGAGTGGCAGAGAGGAAGAATCAGCATTTTCTAGAGGTAGCCCAAAGCAAAATGATGACAATGAATGTCCCACAACAATTATGTGGTCAGGCAGTGTTGACAGTCACTCAATTGATTAACAGCATGCCCTCAAGAGTGTTGGGGTGGAAGTCTCCTTGTCAAATGTTGAAAAAGAAAAAATAATGGGCTTGTTTCATTGAAGGTATTTTAATGTATATGCTTTGTGAAAGATAACAGGTCATCTATAGGGAAGTTGGATCCCAGAGCCGTGAAACGTGTGTTTGAAGGGTATTCTGCTAATCAAAAGGGTATATATGTTGGAGCCCTATATAGAAGCGATACTTTGTGAGCATGGATGTGTCATTCAGAGATTTTAAACCATACAACACTCTGGAGGTAAGTCACCCTTCGGTAACTCAACAACTACCGGAGAGATGAGGCAATGAAAGTGAGTAATAGTGGTGATGAAGTGGTGAAAGTAGGAGAAATGTCAAGTCATGTGATGTGGGATGAATAAACTAAGGAGACAGAAATGGAGATAGACCCTAGAGGTGGTGGATACACAGAGGAAGTAGCAAATTGAGAGAACAGAGCCTATTGCGCCAATAAGTTCCTAATCTCAGTCTTCCCCAACTCTTAAGACACCTACACCAACCTCCTTTGATTCAAATCTCTCAAGTGATATTATTCTTTCTCCGTCCACTCCTCCCCCCAAAAAAATTTTAAGGAGAACCTTCCATAGCAATGCAAAACATCCTCCCGATCATTTTGGATGAGAACTTGACATAGTGAATTTTGTTTCTTCTTCTAACAACTCACATTTGCATGGAGCATTCATTGCATCATTGGACTCTACCTCTATATCCAAGTGTTGGCAGGTTGCTAAAGAGGATCTCAAGTGAAAAGTGGCGATGCATGAAGAGCTTGGAGTTCTTGATAAAAACCGAACATGGGAGATTTTACCACTAACAGCAGGGAAAAAGACAGTTGGATGCAAGCAGACCTTCACAGTAAAGCAAACAACAAAAGGGAATGTGGAGAGGTACAAAGCACTACTAGTGACAAAAAAAGTACAGTCAGACGTATGACATTGACTACAATGAAATCTTTGCACAACTAGCAAAGATGAGAGCGTTGAGGACACTGGCTTCTCTAACAATGAATGGTGGATGGAGATTCCACCAACTTGATGTATAGAATGTTTTTTCTTCATGGGAAGCTATTGGATGAGCTAATACGGTGATACTATCAAGATTCAGTGCATCCCCGATAATGAGCAAGGTGTGTAGGCTCAGGAAGTCATTATATGGCTTGAAGCTATCTTGAGCTAGGTTTGACAAGTTTAGAATAACGATAGTTGACATAAAATATTTGCAGAATAATGTAGCCACACGGTGTTCTTTCGGCAACATGAAGGTCACACGACCATACTCACTATGTATGTGGATGAGACAATAATTAAAAGAGATTATGAGGCAGAGATTACTCAACTGAAGATAAGATTGGGAAAGCAATTTGAGGTAAAGAATCTAGGACAGCTTAGATACTTTCTTGGGATTGAAGTGACTCATAGAACTGAGGGGATGACCTTATCCCAGAGAAAGTATATACTGAATTTTCTTACGAAAACATGTAAGAAGGAGTGCAGACTTGCAGTCTCTTCAATTGATCTGACGATCAAGCTCAGTATAGAGTCAAGTGAATCAGCTGATCGTGAGAAGTACTCAAGGCTGGTGAACCACCTGATTTATCTGTGACACACTCGACTCGATATTTCTTTTGCCTTAAGTGTGGTGAGCCACTACATGCTTGATCCAAGGAAGGGTCATATGGAGGCAATGCATCGAATTCTGAGGTATCTGAAGAGTGCACCAGGGAGAAGGGTTGATATTCAAAAATAATGGACATGTAGATATTGAGGGCTTTTGTGATTCTGACTAGACAAGTTGTGCTGATGACAGACAATTCACATCAGGATACTACATATTTGTAGGTGGTAACTTGGTCTCGTGGAAGAGCAAGAAGCAGTCAGTTGCAGTAAGATCAACAACAAAGGTAGAATACAGAGTCATAACATTAGAAATTGCTGAAATGATGTGGTTGAAAGCCTCACAAAGTAAATTAGGGAACACAAATGAAGTTCTGGTCTGAAAACAAGTCTGCAATCAACATTGCTAACAGCTCGGTACAACACGATAGAACTAAACATGTGGACATTGTTAGATTCTTCATCAAGGAGTTAAACAACGGATTGTTGAAATGAAGTCATTTAGCTACTGGAGAGCAAGTGGATAACTGCCTCACTAAAAGACTTAGCTTAGTGAAGTTAACTAGATTATGTAACAAAAGGGGCTAAGTGAATATCTTTCGTCCAACTCGAGGGGGGAGTGTTGAGATTTCTATCTAATGTAGGGTTCTACTCATAAATAGAAGAGGTCTAGAGATTTATTTGTAAATGTTGGAACCCTCTATATAAGCTTTATTGTTAATGAAATAAGTTTTTCATGAGCAATCAATTTTTTACAACGGTTGGCGTCCGTTTTTCTCCATTTGAGGGTTGTATCCAATAGATTGGGAGATGCTCCAGTTGTATCTCTCTCCTGACGTCTTGTTTAACTTCCCTAACCCTTTCTACATCCTCTACACGTCTCCCTCGACTGCCCTCCATCACTGTAGCCACCTCCAAACAGCCGCACCTTGCTATTTTCCCAGCAGTTTCCCCAATTCACCCGCTTGTCCTCGATGTCGCCACCGCCGACAATTATCTCTTGATGTCATGCAGTTCTTTGCATCCCCGCCGCTTCCGCCGACATTCCCCCTCACTGCAATCGCCCGGAAACAACCTCTTCCTACTATTTTCTACTAGTCCAGGCACCCAGCTATCCATTCCTTTCCTTCCAGCTTGCTGCTCTTGCCACAACTCGTCCCATTCATTGTTGTCATGCCTTTCAGCCTTCACCCACTCCATGCTACCTAGATGAACAACCAAACCCTTGTTGACCCCGAGCTCCCACCCTAGTTTGATTATTAGTGTCGTGTTTTTGTAATTTCGATTTTTGGGTGTCATGTTATAATTTTTTTACTTTCAGGTGTGTTGATTATAATAGCATATTTGTTTTCGGATATAATATATGTTTTTTTTCCTATTTGTCTTTGAGTTAACTCTGATATCATTTGGTATCAGAGCTAGCCTAAGCCTAGTTCTACCCTAGACTTTCCTAGAATCCATCTTACCCCTCTAGTAAAATATTTCTTTCCTATTCCCAAGCTATAGCAAAATTTCCCTTGCTTATTTAAATCAGCAACCTAAATCATTTTTTACGCCCTCTTTCACCTCCTACTCCAAACTCTAGCTATGCCATCAAGGAGATACATGCCCGAGCCTATCCAGAAACAGAAACAATGAGATATGCTGACTTCAATAGAGGCTTCTGGAAGTTGAGGATGAAACCCATGGGGAGATTATCTTGACCAGGATTTGGAGAGTTGAAGGGGAAAAAGAGATGAGGGTCTGAACCCCATCCATTGAGAGAATTTCAGCAATGAAGAAGAAAGGCCACAATGTTTCCATAGGAAGAATCTGAAGTTCATACATCAGTGTGAGGGAAGAGATAAGATTACTACCTGGTCCAAGATGAAAAGTAAGATACAGCCTTAGTTCTCATCAAGATCTTACAACCAAAATACACCCAAACCAACCTGGTTAAAAAAAAAGTTGATTCTAAGTGGAGAACAAGTGAAACAAATTTACATTCTGAAATTTGTCACAAGCCAAGAAGTGTTGAAAATGCCACGAATTGGAGCATGTCGAATCAGAATGCACAACCAAGGGGTGAGTTGTTCGACTGAGTAGGGTGTTCTTACAAATTTGAGTAATGACACAGTACAAATTGAAAATGATGAGGACACAAAGGAGAACCAGCTTCCAGTTCATGATGAAAAGATGTATATAATTCCAACTGAGGCGTGGGTGGGGGGAGAAACTCCAACCAACTTCAGGGTGAGTGGCCAAGACAGTCTAGAGTTAAAGAAAAAAACACCAAAGGCATGACAACCCCATATACGAGAAATTCATAATATACATATCTATAGACTCATTCTTGAGTTGCCTCTAATGAGGGATGCTCGGCATATCAAAAATGGGGCCTTTTTGTGCAACTTCTGAAAGATTATAAAAAGTTATTCCGATATTAGATTCAGTTCAGTAGTGCACCCACCATCAAATGTCCAGACAAGAGGGATAAACGACAACTTCCAAAATTATTTTAGGAGCTTGAGGGAGAAGAAAATTCTTCAATGGGATTCATGTCCTGTTAGTAAAGAAGAGGTCTCTTTTGAGAGCTTGCTAGTGAGTAGCGCGACCTGGTACAAATTTCAACCTATAGTTGATTTCCCTTCACATTCTTATTTATCAGCTACATTCCGCTGAGTACGAGAAGTGGAGAAGAAAATTTCTGATTTAAGGGCTCGAGAGTTACTTTAGGAGAATCTACAATTATATGAAGCTACAGCTCAAGTTGTGCCAAAGGCAAATGAATATTTAATTTTTCAGGGTCTATTTTGGAATTATAATGCCAACAGGAGTTACTTATTAAGAAGTTACAATAGCTCCACCACCTTCAACATAACCAGCTTAGCTACAATGGAGAGACAGAAGCCTCGACAAATAACGTCAAAACTCCCACAACCCCATAAGACTGACAAGAGAGCTATTGGGACCTCTTCCCCTTTCCACAATTATACTACAATATCCGGATGTCGGTTCATATGAGCGGCACAAAGCCGAACCAAATGGCTCGTTTTCGACTCCTTTCCAACTTTTTGCGAGTTTCCTCTTTTTCTTTCATTCTTTTCTAGTCATTTCTTATATATGTGTTGTATTAGGGTTTAGAATAGAGTTTTTTTGTGTGTATTATTTAAGACAGCAGTTGACATCCATTCTTCTCCTTTTAAGGGTTGTATCCAACAGATTGGGTAGTACTTCAGCTACATCTTTTTCTGCCTATTCCCACATTTGTTGTCGCAACCTGCAAACTCATCCACTTACCGCCCACTACCAGAATATGCACCCACACCAAACCTTCATTGCTGCCCTCATCGAGGACAGTAGTGTCACGTCGATATCAATTGCGTGCTTGTTTTCTAGAACCTGGTAAACCGACATTTTTGTTCTTTTCTGCTTGTCGACCACCTCATCTACAATCTCACCCTTCCAACCCTCACTGACTCATCTCCAACACCCTTGATCCAACCCTAGCCATGTGTCATGTGTCATGTGTCAAGTGCATTGGTATTTCCTATTTCTATCTAGTTCCTTGTAGTTTTCCTTTCAGTGTGTAAATTGTAATTGTCTGATCGGATTTCCAGAAATAATATTTGATTTTTCTATTATGGTTTGGATTAACACTGGTATCATTTAATCTCTCAATTTGACAAAATCTATCCAAAGTGATCTCCCATATAAAAATGTGATACTATGAAACTAAAGTGACCAAATACAAAGAACCGAACACACACACCAAAAAATCACGTGATTATTCGTGTGTGGGTACAAGCTTAGTCCCAAAGTATTTTTCCCATTTTAGTGCCTCTACTTTATGAAACTTATTCAATGTGATCCCCCGCATAGAAATATGATACTACGTGATTAAATTGGCCACGTAAGAACCATGTGACTTTTAGAATTTAACCGTCTGTGTATGTATCCTCAAAGAGCCATTGAGCTTATGTCCAGATGGATTTTGAAGAACACCTAGTACCATTGATCTTTGGACTAGCTTGAGGTTAAAATACAAGAAGCAATTTATCTCTCAAACACATCTATGTTTAGCTGAAACTTGACAATAACTTTCAAGCTATCATCAAAAGGAATCCAAAGCAATTATTGAGTGGCATCATGATCTCAAAATTCTTAGGATATCATCTGATTATCAAAAATGAACTAAGCATTGTCAAAATTTCAAAGTCCAATAGGGGAGAAAGAAATAAAGATGGCCTACCAACTTATCCTAAGCAAGCAAATCGTTTTACAGAAACAATTATAATAATTTAAAAAACATACAAATCAAACTTACCACTTTCTCCCCAACACAACTTAGCCTTGCCCAACTATGTCATCTCGCTTCCTCTTCATCGCATGACAACCTCGTTCATTATTTGTAAGCTGCTTTCTCAGCCTCACTTTCTCCTTTTAACAGCCTAATCCCCATTTATATCATCCACCTTGATCAAACTTTCTCATTCTTAATGCCATTCACATTAACAACTTTTCTAAAACTCCAAATTTCCCTGAAAAACCTTAACATTAGCGACTAACCACTTTCTTGTGCACTTGTTTCATATCTGTCATTTTCCCTTTCATTCTCTCACTCAAGTATTACGTAACCTGGCTTCCACGCCTTCATGTTTGTACTTCCTTAAGTGACTTTTTCCCAAGTATCATGTTCTCTCCTTTTTTGTATGACAACCAAGCATCCAACATCTCGCCACCCAACAATTATTCTACTTGATCTCCTATTACAAATCGATCATCTATTACCCATATGACCTGAAAATGACTACTTACTCTTGCAAGTCACCAAAAAACAAACAATAGAAAGTATAACTTTCCAAAACGTCTCTCTCCTACCCCATCTCCATGGTGTGAAGCACTCATCGCTCCACTAGGTTATCTAATAGATTGAGTCTCATGGTCATTTCCTATGACATAAGTATCACCCCACTCCGTCATAGCATCTATTGGGGTAAACCTCAAAGTTTTTTATGTGAAAAACAAATTTCAAATGAACCAAATGTATCTCTCTTCTCCATGGCGTGAACCACGACATACTTGATAAAGCACCTATTGATGTGAGCCTTTCACATGTTTCCTATAGAGTAAATTGTGCCTCATCTTACTATGGACCTACTTGGGCAAGCAATGTAGCCTTTTTGACAAAAAAAAAAGTAAGAAACTTTATGAAATTTTGTTGCATGTTTGCAAACTTAACGCATGTCTCTAACACTCGAGGCATGAATCATACCTCAGTCTGCTATGACATCTGTCAAAGTAAATATCATAGCCCTTGGCGTGGTATCTATCAGGGTCAACCTTGTAGCTTCCTTGACATGAGAAAACTAACGAAAAAAATCAGGGTACTGAGGCTCATTTTTTTATCTTATCTAATAGACACATATGTGCTCACAATTTGATTAGATGATAACATACCTAGCGTGATGTCCTCTAATAGCTTGCCAAGCAATAATTTTAAGTTTATTAGTTAATATCAAGCAAGGGGATGAGAAGCCAACTGACTAAGCTAACAGAGTATTTGACAACTTAAGAGTGCTAACAGGTTGAGTCCATACAAATTATGAAGTCCAACTCTTAGAGTCCTTAGATTCATTACATTTAATTGAGTTTGATTTTATCGATAGTCTCACAAATGAACACTCAAGTTGGTTAAAATTATTCAAAATCTATTTTTAAATATACAACGAATAACTTATGTTTCGGGAAATTGCATGGCATGATTTTCAATTTATTGATTTAATCATATTTTAAAAACTAAAATGATATCTGCGGAATGAAGAAAAAGTACTTTTGTTCTCAATTTTTAAGAATAAAGAGGATGCACAAGAGTGTCCAAATTATAAGAGAAATAAGTTACTGTGCTATACATCAAAATTATGGGACAGAGTAATTGAATATAAGTTAAAACAAGATACAAAGATTTCTCATAATCAGTTTGGAATTATTTCAAGCAAGCCTGCTATGGAAGCTATAAATTAATTGAAAGGTTTGATGGAGAAGTCTAGAGAGAGTAAAGAGTATCTACATATAATTTTTATTGATTTAGAAAAAGCTTATGATAAGGTTCCAAATAAGGTTTTGAGAGTGCTAGAAAAGAAAGGTGTTGATATGACTTATATTCAAGCCATTAAAGATATGTATATTAGAGTTGTTATTTGTGTTCGAACAAAATGAGGATTGACCAAGTATTTTCTTAGTTCAGTTGGATTAAATCAGAGATCGGCTTTAAACCCAAATCATTTTGCTTTAACTATGGTTGTTCTTACCAGACACTTACAGGAGGATGTAAATTGGTGTATGTTTTTCACTAATGATATCCTTCTTGTGGATAAGATTAGAGAAACAATTCAGAAAAAAAAAACTTGAATTATTGAGGTCTACATCAAAGTCTAAAGGCCTTTGTTTGAGTAGATCTAAAATTGAATTCATGAAATATAATTTTAGTGGTAGAAGATCTAGTGGCAGAATTGTAACCATGGATGATCAAATCATTAAATGGTGGGCACATTTTAGATATCTCGGGTCTATTGTTCAAAGTGATGGTGATATAAATGGGAATGTTAAAAGTAGAATTCAAGTAGGCTGGTCGAAGTGGAGGAATGTATCGGGTATATTGCATGATAGAAAAATACCACTTAGACTGGAAAAAAAATTTTAGAAGATGGCGGTGAGACCTGCAATGATTTATGGCGTAGAATGTTGGCCTTTAAAAGAGAAACATAAAACTAAGTTTAAGTATTGCTGAAATGAGAATGCTTAGGTAGATGATTGGCTTGACACTTTAGAGACATAATGTGAAGCAAATGTATCGGTGAAAGGGATGGTGTAATCCAGTGGCAGACAAGATTAGAGAGTTGTCTTAACAATTTTGGTCACATCAAATGCCAACCATCTGATGATCTAATTAGGAGAGTAGATATTTTAGAATTGACCTGTGTTAAGAAAGGTAGAAGTGGAAATAAAAAGACTTGGGTATATTAATAAAAAAATGATGTGAATTTACTAGAAGTAAATGAAAATATGACACTCAATAGGACACAATGGAAAAAAATGACCCCACTTAGTGAAATAAAGGCTTGCTGTTGTTATTGAATAATTTTTTTATATATTTAAAAATTCAGCATAATAATTATTACATTTTTATGATTATATACTTGATCAGCTCATTTGTATGATATTTATAAGATTCATATTTATTTATTTCTCTATGCATCATTATATACATTGAATTTTCCCTATGATGCCTAATTATACTAATTAAAATATTAATCAACTATTTAAGGACAATTAGATTAATTTGGATATCTTTAACATTCATTAATTAAATATTTCATGTGTTTTCATTATAGTTAACATTTATTAATTAAATATTTCAGGTGTGATCAAGTTTACATGATCTCACATGTTCCATTTAATTTACTAATCTCTTAATTAAGGTTACTTATATGTTAAATACCTAATTATCTTATACATCATAAATTTGAACTTAATTTGATCAGGTCAGATTCATCATATGTTTATATATTGTTTGATATATAGAAGTTAAACTTATATATGTAGAAAGCAAAAAGACGCACCCAAAACTTTGACCCACGACGTGGAAGAAATTAGTGTGACTCCAATTCAGTATCCTGTTTATATGAATGAAAAGACTATTTTGACTAGCTATTAAAAAGTATTGTTAACTATTTGGACCAAATTTGGGAGAGAATTTTGAGAAAGTTTCGTATTGCTTATGATGGGGTTTCAAGGGCCAAATATATTAAATGTCTGTGATGGAAAAATTAAGAGGTGGACATCATGACATCTTAAATGTTATATTTTGAGTGAAAAATCAAGAAAATTCTAAGAACTTCCATCAAATCTTTTTTACCTAGTTTAGCTTAATCAATTTGTAACTCCATTCCCTCGTAAGTTATATTTTCATTCATAGATCTTTTTTGAAATTAAAATCGGAAAACTTTAGAGATAATCATCTGGTCTCCACTAAAATTCAAGAGAAAGTTAATGTTGTGTTTACACTTTTTGTCGTGTGGGTTGAAAAAATGTCACCTTTACTATCTTAAAAGTAAGGTGCGGTTGCGTCCTATCTGTTGAGATTAGGTGACACTAATAACGTAAGAAAAAAAATACTAAGGTTTAATCAGATCCAAAAGATTATCGAATCTTAAAACTACAATGTAAGATAATCAAAAAAATAACAAAGTGACCTACAGGTAGCTTCAAGTTGTCTGATTACAAATACCTTCACTATCCCAAAGTATCACGATGTTTGGCATGACCAAAGGGCGAAAACAACCACCAATATGATTTACATTTTCCACTTAGTGAAGAACTGCAAATATGGAGGTTCCTAATAGCAGTAGAGCTACAATTCCAACAGGATATGTGAAATTCTAGAACTTTTGCTGCTTCTAGGACTTCAAGATTCAAATGCAGCCATGAATTGGTTTGTTTCTTAACTGGAACACTTATTGCATTCACTTCAACAGTCAATGATAAATCAGGATTGAAGGGCTTCTTGTTTTCTACGCCCTACACCCAAAGTTGTTCGCTATTTAAGTATGGACGGAATTCCAAAAACCCAATGTGTGTGAATTATGATTTCAAAATGATGGAAAAATGATTTAGGAATCCAAGAATTCATGGCTAATCACTTGTTGTACAGATGTTGCCCTATCTGTGAGCCTCCCTCATCAAAAATCCATTTCGGACGCCCACAATTGCTTGGAAGCCACCTATGAAGCTAATAAAAAAAGAGAACGAAACAATGTTCAAAGAAAAATAAGAAAACGAAGCAATGAACAGGAATTTGAAAAGCAGAGAGCCTGATTAAGAATTCTTTGGGATCAAGGAGAAGCTTTACCATCAAAAAAGAGATATGAACCTGTTTCAACGGTCCATTATAATGCCAAAGCCTAGTGGCATGCATGCATAAGGATAGCATTGAATCAAACCTTCTTATACAATTTGTGACGAATAGAAAATTACACAAAACATCATTCCAAAATATCAATTTCATTTTCTTTACATAACCAAATTATGCAAAATAGTTGGTACGTTTTCAGGTGAACCAGGAGGTTTAATTTTCTGCCAATTTTGTGGGTACCAAGTTTTCATCAACATCTATGATAATATTGCAAACCTTCCTTTGCGCCGACATTGAGTATAAAAAATATTGTGGAGGAGCCACTCTGATTCCTGCTAGTCAATGGAGATGCTCGAACTCAATGAAAAATAAAGTCTCCATCAGTAGCATGTACTAGGTGCTGCTTCACTTCTTTAGGTGTTTCTTTACTTCAATATCATCCTTTAGATAATAATTTTTAAACAAGTGTGATCGGCTCCTCTACATGTAGATATTGAACGAATGTGAAATTTGAAGGCATCTCAATTTATTGCTCATCCTGGAAATTTTTAAGGCATAATTTCTCAAAATGCTTTTTAAGGCCCACCATATTAAAGAGAGAACTTTCAAACACAAAAGGTGCTACAATAGCACCAGAGCTAAGCTCGTAATCAGTCTAGAAGCATCTCAACTTGAAAAAATCTGCAATTAGAACCTAGAACAGGCTTTTCCTTTCAGTTTTCAGGCTCTTGTAGTTGCTCCGATTTGTCATTCAATGATGGCTACTCCACCGCCAAGTGTTTTTCGTTGATCCCAACTCACATTCTACAACTCTTATTATCCCTCAAATTTATGTCCATGATGCTTTACAGTCATACGAGAGTACACCTAGCGTTGACTCACTAGTGGAGGCTTTAGGTTCTATAAATCAGGGGAGGCATGAATCAAGAAAAAAAAATTTTCCTCACTCACCTGTTCTCACCAGACTTCAAGCTAAGAGATCCAAATGACAGTTTGAAATTTTTAATGCATCTAGTGATTTAATTCCACAAGCTTTCACTCTATTTATTTCTTGCCAGCGTAATCATCTTTTTCTCTAACTCTTCTTCTAAATTGCCCTTCTTATATTTAAATCACTTTCTTATTACAATATTTTCATTCCTTTTTTTTTAAGGAATGGCCAAAGGTTATTACTCGAGCCTCGGCCATCCCTAATGCAACTAAACACTCGAGTATCAACCCTACACACGGTGGGATTCGAACCCCAGACCAGAGGGGACTTACACCACCGAAGTGGATGCTCTACCAACTGACCTAGGAATGCTGCGCTATTTTCATTATATATATATATATATATATATATATATATATATATATATATATATATATATATATATATATATATATATATATATATATTGAAAGAATAGGTCGGGGTGTTAGGTCCTGAACCCACCATTATGGGCTCAATCCCTACTAGGTCTGGGGGCGACCCGGGGTGCAAATAATTTGAGTACCACCTGGCTTAAAGCGAGATTTGAACCCAGAAACTGAGAGAATTTACGATCTACAAAGAGGTTGCTCTACCAACAGACCACAGAACGCGCACAGCTCTCTCTCTCTCTCTCTCTCTCTCTCTCTCTATATATATATATATATATATATATATATATATATATATATATATATATATATATATATACTTTTTTTTTGAAAAAACAAAATTCATTGATAAAAAAGAGAAAATACAAAGGTTTTAGTGAGTAGGTATAAAGATCCCACTCACAGAGATTACAACCGTATTCCCCATAAAAAAAACAAAAAGAAACAACTCCTAATCATGATGGGTGCAATCGGTGGATCTACCGCTTCCCCTTCTAGAGAGGGAGAACAGCAACATACTAGATGTGGGCTTCCACCCGAAACAATGATACAGTCATCCTGCGAGATACTGAGACTAGCAATTCTTTCTTCTTCTTCCTAGATTTGTAAACATGTGAATCATCATCTAGAGGAAGTCTCGTGCGAACAATAGATGGATCTTCGATGGAGATAAACTGCTGATCTGACTCAGGCTACAACACACCTTGATCCTAACACTCCTCCATAACATGAGTACCCTCTTCTCTCGCAATAGGTGGATCCAAAACACTTCGGCTAGCATATGCTACAACACAATTCGTAGAATTTGTAATCTGACGAAGAGCTGCCTCAACAATAGTAGGCGGAAGCTGTTGATCTGGTTGGTGAAGAGTAGCCTTATGAGTCAAATTCTCATTCAACATTTCTGGAAAATTAACAGCGTCTGCTATATTTCCTTCACATTGAAGGTGTTGTTAGGACCTGTCGATCTCAAATGTGGGTGAAGCTTGAAGCATTTGATAGGGGTGTGCCCAAACAGTTTACAATGATTGCAGTAGTACGGTCTTTGTTCAGCTATAATTGGTTGTCAATACCCATTGTGGGCAGTGTCAATCCATACTTCATCCACATCAGAGAGGGTGATATCCCTTTCAACAAGAATTCTTGCAATCGAAGACCTGGTTAGATTGAAGGTGGGTGCATCCAATTTCATAGGTCTCCCTAGTGCAGCTCCGATAGAGTAGAGGATTTGGTGGTTGAAGTAGTGCGATTTTAAGCCAAGTAGTTTAAAACAAATTGGAACTATAGGTGATTATTGACAAGGGTGAAATTCAGGAGACCACTTAAGTAGTTTCATATATTTTCCCTCTATTGTCATAAACTTTTTGGAAAATATTTTGGCATATTCTTCCACTTTAGATAATTGTATCATCACATGTCTTCCATCAAATAAGCCAACCTTCCAGAGTCTCAATAGTTTGAGGTCTTCAAAAGTCTTTTGAACGATTTTCATTTTGGGATGTCCCGATTGGAACTTCCCAATGAGGGTGAATTTGAACTTGTTAACCAGGTTGGAAACTTCAGCATCAGAGAAGAATAGAGTCAGTTTACCACTCTTCCTACCCGTCTTCTTGATAAGGTTGCGGTCCTCCTGGCCTTCGAATGATTCGTGGTAAACCTTAGGGGAAACCTAATCTGATCCCATAGAGCCAACCATATCAACAAAAGAAGCATTTCCAAGGTTTGAAACTGAAGTAGTTGGTGGTTCAGAAGGAACGGTACCCATAGAGCTCAGAGTCGAACAGTGGGTCTAACTTCTTTGCTTCTTGATCCGCAGAGCAGGAATCGAATGATTCGTGTTAACTATGTGTGTGTGTGTGTGTGTGTGTGTGTGTGTGTGTGTGTTTTATCTATATACATAACTTTATTAAGTTCATTAATCACTTCCACTTCACTTTCTACACAATAAAATAATAGAAAGAAAGTGAATGTCATCATTTTAAAATTGATTTATTTTAGTTTCCAATTTCAAAAGTGTAAACATCACATACTCGCACTTACAGCCAATCAAACACTTTACAATGATAGACACTTTTTCAAAAGGACCTAGCTAAACTCAACCCATCAGCTTGCTGCTGTCCTCGCAATGAATGCTCAAAGTACGACACAATTTCATAAAATGAAGATGTTAATGTAAACTGACCTTAATTGAGAAGCAAAATATATCATATTACAATATTATTATCTACAAAACATGAAAAATAAAAACATACCTTAAGTAGTATGTCTTGTAAGCTGATGGGCCATCTTTGAAAAGTATAGATAAGCCATTGCGAATCAAAAAGGTGCGAATCTGCATTTAATTAGAAAATTACAGCCACATAAAGGTTTTCCAACCGAAAAAATCAAGTAATATTTTCAAAATAAATTTTTCAGAAGGAAATAATTGAGTTAAATAACAGTCAAGCACTCCTCAAAATAAACCAGCTCATAGTAAATAATCATTTTCTTCTATTCAACTCTGAATCATGTTCATAAAGATCACAGGAAATATTTGTTTCTAACTGATCACAAAATCCCCCCGTAAGACGGTATTTTTTAGTTTATTTGGGTTGATATCGTGTTCAACACTGAAATCCTTAAATGTATTTAATCAGATAATGGGCTCCTCTTTTGGGACTTACAACAAGCTTATGATTGAGATCCTCAACGACAAGGGTTGACGCCATGCGTAACATCGGGATCTCATTCATTTTGGGTTGACATCGTGCTTCAATGCCGAGATCCCCAAGTATTTGCTTAATAATTTTGCTATCAAGCAAAATATATGTGAAAATTTAAAAATGTTTTCTCTTTGAATAACAAAAAAGGTTCAACTGAGAAAACTTTGAGATTTGCAAACTTTTGCAAGTTAAGTTGAAAAGATGCAAGTTCTACCATAGCTCAAACCTATGGCGCAAGTGGGCCAAAAAAGTCAGACTCAACAAGCCCAAAAATGGTCGAGTCGCTAACAGCTCACTTCACTCAATAAAACACAAAAACGGCCGCAGTGAAGGAGCAAGCTCTTCTCACTCAACAAGCCATAAAAGAAAACAATAGTAAGAGAGCTCTCATTTTGTTAGACTGATGATAAGTGTTGCCTAGTTCCAAACTCATCCAATTTGACAAGTTCAACTGATCCCAATCTAGGAGACTTCTCAATAAATTGATGGATTAAAATTAAATCCAAGAGAAAATCTACATACCAATTAAAGTTCTAAGACCTTGCATATAATAAAGAAGACTCCCAAGTCTATGAGCTTAAGCTTATTAAGCTGAAGAAGCACAAAGTCCATGTAGTTTAAGTATAAGACTCAAGTAGGTCCTGAAAGTCGGACTCAACAAGACTAAATATAGTCGAGTCGCTGACAGCTTTTTCACTCAATAAGTCATAAAAATGGCTACGGTGAAGAAGCACTTGTTTGCTAGTCTGATGACAAAGACTGTCAACTTTCAAGCATATTCAAATTGATAAGTTCAAGCGAACTAGATCAAAGAGATATTCTTAAATAGTCAAAATGTCAGGAAAAATCAAAGGAATGATCGTCGCTCAACAAAGCAGCAAGCCAGGCTTGATGTTATGTTCAAATAAAGAAAGCCTAATTTTTTTCAAAAAATCTGATCATGCACAAGACACGAACTTAAGGAATTATCTTCCTCAATAAGTTCGACAAAGCATAAAATAAAGGATCAAAGAAGTTATCTCATTGTTCGTTCAAAGCTCAATGTTGAACTAAGGGAATTCAATTGTGAAAACATTAGATAAAGCACAAAGCATAGGACCTGCGAACTCTTGCCACCGACTCAACAAAAGCCCGAAGACTAGATCATTGGCATGCATCCTTCAATCAATCCACAAAAGCACAAAGTTGGGATCGAATGTGTGCTCACTAAATTGATATATTCATAGAGATAATTCAGGTCAATTCTTTCAAGTCCATCAAAGCAAAACACTGGGACCAAAGGTATATGTTCACTCACCTGACAAGTCCATCAAGGTAATTCAGATCAATTCCTTAAGAAAGTCCACCAAAGTACAGGCCAGTATCGAAGGTATGTTCATTCACCTGACAAATCCGTGGAGGCAATTCAGGTCAATTCCTTTAACAAGTCCACCAAAGCATAAAATTACAAGTGAAGGTATGCCCAATCACCTGACAAGTCCGTGGAGGGAATCCAAGTCAATCCCCTCATCAAGACCAAGCAAAGCATAAAGTGAATGGCAAAAGTCAAGTTAAATATCCCAACAAATATTTTTGTCATCGACTTAATACAAGCTTGAGAGCACGGTCGCCAACATGCATTTTTTAAAAGTAAATATAATAAAAAACTTCAATTACAAAAAAGGGAAAAAGTATAAGGGAGAACTTTTATTAATAAAAAACTACAAATCCCAATATACAATAAACAAAAAAATATAGCCTATCATACGAGATGGGCATGTAGAGTTTGAGGATAGATCATAATCTCAGTAGGGTCTGGTATTTTGCCTTTAACCTCGGCGTATTCCTAATGACCTCACTTTACGCTCATATTTTCAAGCATCGTGCTCTATGAAAGCGGCAAACGATAGTCTCACCCAGGTCAGCCAAATATAACTCACTCCTGTGAGGCTACCTGGTGCAGCTATACAAAATCTCGATCTAGTGCCAAGTATAAGCAAATGAACCCACTCCATAACATCAACATAAAATCTGGTGGTTACAAGTACTAAGTCCATTGAATTAGCGCAAACAACTCCATGTACAAAAGGTCATTCGTCATATGTTGTAGCTTGAGAATGTCTAAATGGGCGAGCTAACTGAATCGCTAAACCTGTAATATTGTCATCTAAGTCATAAGCTAATAATATATTATGCAATTGCCAATAACTGCACTTGGGAGAGTAAAGTGTATTTATCATCATGGTCAACACTGTCAATAATATCAGTCTCAAGAAAGCAGCCTGGATTGTTGTCGACATTAGACTAAGGAATAAGAAAAAATTTATCTGTGACCAAGTGAGATTTGAAAAAGAACAAACGCACACACTCTCGTTCTAGTGTGCAAGCCGCTTGCGATAGCTGGAGAATTGTAGGAAATCCCTAATCCAGAAAATAGGAAGTTACTCCAGACAGGAGAAAGCTCCAAGAATGTGAAGGTGGATCCATGCAAATAGGTATTGCCAAGGAAATGTAATGTCTCGAAGCACCAGAGAGCTAAATTCTGAAATGAGTCGCATAACTTTATATATCTGTGCAAGCACTACAGAAGTCGGGGAAAGACGATCTCGCTGCGAAAGGTGGCTCGCAATAAGGTGCTAGAAAGTACACAAGTGGATAACCAAGTTGCAAGAAATTCAGTTAAAAATAGCTCGTCGCATATACCTGACTTAGCTAGAGATGAATGATCAGCCTATAGTGACGGTAACATATTCTACAGATAGACGATCACTGCAAAGCAACCCTAATTAAGAAGGGTCGTGGAACAACGTTGGACTATCTAAAAAGTTATCACTATGTAGAAAGCTTTGAATTCACAAATCTACAGGCATGGTTGCTCTTGACCGCTTACGTAATAGTGTTGCCCTGTAAGTTCGGCAATAATGGTTCAAAACTTTAGGTAGGATTAATCTGCCTCGTCGATTACCATCTTCACTCATCATCCGACGAGATACACTTTTCATATCGATAACCAAAAATCGCAAGTTCGGATACTGCCTGCAAATCCCATAAATCAATGGTCAATTCCTCACGGCCAACCCAATAAGTGTAATAGTTTGAATCTAAGAACCCGATCATACCCCGTATCTAGGCAGAAGGGATCCTTGAAAAATCAAACATTGACATATAAATTGCTTCATAAATTCTAATTACTGGTAAAGCATCTATATGTGTCTTCTCTGTAGGTCTCTCCTGACATTGATCTTAAATCTCCTTGAAGTCCTCATCCGTCTCGTACAGCTCCTTGACCGCCTCAAATCCCACAACTCTAGTCTGCGTGGAGGTGATCAATAAGTGGTGTTGGTTGAAGGCATCAACTCTCGCTTCTAACTCCCTACCTTGTTCTTAAGCACAAATTGAAATGAAGCCAAGAACTCAACCCAGAAAGTATGTCTGCCGTTTAGCTTGCTCTGACTGTTCAAGAACATCATAGCCTCATGAACTGTAAATAAGAGAAACTCACGAGTCAGCAGGTAATGACTCCAATGACAAAGAGTTCTCACAATAGCATAGAATTCCTTATCATGTCAAATACTTCATCCCGGAGTCACTCAACTTCTTAATAAGAAAGACTGTGTGATGCCCTTCCCGGCTCAACACTGTTCTAATCCCCGCATTAAAAGAATCACATTCCACCACAAACAATTGACTGGAATCTAACAGTGCTAACGATGAGGTCTAAGTCACATTCTTCTTCAAGATGTCAAAGCTAGACTAAGAACCTCAATCCATTGAAACTTATCTCCTTTCAAGAGCTCTGTTAGAGGAGTTGTAATGATGTTGAAACTCATGATGAATCTCCTATAAAAGGACGTCGGCCCCAAATATTGTCTCAGCTCTATAAATAACTATCGGGGTGTCCAACTCACAAAAGCCTCTATCTTCATAGAGTCCATCTGAATGTCTACACCGAACAAAATATAACCCAAAAAATATACATGTGTGGTCATGAAGTGACACTTCTTGGAGTGGACGCATAGCTTCTTCTTTGGGTGGGCATATAGCTTCTCCAATAAAAGAATCTCAAAGGCCGGCCTCATATGCTGCAAGCGTTCCTCAAATTTGATGTAGATTGGGATGTCAACATAGTACACAACTATGAACTTGCAAATGAATACCCTAAACACCCAATTCATCAACCTCATGAAAGTGTTAAGTGCATTGCATAGTCCAAAATGCATGATTGTCCACTCATACAACTCATCTCTGATCTTGAATGTAGTCATTTACTCATTTTCTAACCTCATCCTAATCAGGCGACATCCGCGGTATAGTTCGATCTTGGGAAAGATGACAGCTCCATGCAACTGATCCAATAAATCATTCATGCTAGGTATAGTAAATATGTCTTGATGGTGTTTTTAGTAATAGCTTGACTATTAATACACATCCTCCGCGAATCATTCTTCTTAGGCCCCATCAAAGCAGGAACAGCACATGGACTGTTGTTCTCCCTCACCAACCCTCTAGCGATAAGGTTTTGTGTCTGTCATTGCAACTCATCATACCCAACTGCTCTTAATTTGTAAGCAAGTATGTTAGGTAAACCGATCCAGGGATAAGATTTATAGCATTTGGAATGACTCTAAGTGGTGGCAGTCCCTCAAGTTGTCGGTCATTAAATCCTGAAAGTCTGCTAGCAGTTGATGCATCATCTCTAATGACTTAATCTCCTCAGTATTCAGTAGGATGACTAAGGCATTTGCCACTGGGGCCTCCTCCCAAACTAGAAGTACAAAGATGACAAATGGGACCACGGTCACCTCTTCAGTGGGAGTGTTAGCTCCTCCTAACTCCCTGATGGGCAAAAGAACTATACGCTTATCCTCATTTGTGAATGAGTAGGTGCTTTTGAACTCATCATGTTGAGTCTCGCGATCAAACTGTTGCAATCTCTCCAACAGAATTTGATAGGCATCAATGGGCACAACATCACACTATACATGATCCTACAACTGTTCCCCAACAAAAAACTCTTCCAAACATCACTGATCCATGTGTATCTCATTTCCCTACAACCAGGTCAATGAATAGGGTTGAGAATGCTAAAGATGTTATTAAAGTATTCTCGAAACAACGGGTGAGTGATTCCCTGAATTTTTGGGTGCAAAAATTCACAATTTTGGGTGTACAAATCTCCACTAATCCCAATTTTTTTCATAATTAATGAAATGTCTCTTTCTATCTATTCATGTTTCTTGCTCTTGGTTAGATCAATTTCTCCATTATAGTATTACAGTTGGAAACGTTTACAACATGTCTCACTTATCAATCATAACTTTTAATTGCCAAAACACACACTGCGGTTCCAAAAGTTATAAAAAAACCATATATATATATATATATAATTTTTTTTTTTTTTTGCTAATCCGCAAATAATGAAGTGCAAAGTGATTAAAAAAAAAAGTCAGAATTGAAACTTGAAACAAAATATTTCATTGTAAATAGATAATGATACGAAATAGACATGATACAATGCAGCAGTAGAAGTAGTTGTCGTAAGTGCACATTTATATCAGTGGAAACAAGCAATTAATAAGTTGCCATATACCTTGTATGTGAGAAATTTCAATTTGATCATCAAATTTTCATCCTCATCAGCTAGACCATCTGTTTCGATTTTTGAAGTACAACTACTAGTCAAATTCTTTAGCAGAGCAGTGCTCTCCTTTGCTAGTTCAGAAGCCATATCCTTCTGTAATTTAAATAAATCAATGTCGACAAAAAAACCTGCCAGAGAGAAAAAAATAAGAATATTAGGAGAAAAGACATGGGTTATAAAGTGGTGTATACGCGAACACAACATTAATGGAAGGGTTTAATGACAAAAACAAAAAAATATATATGATTGAAAATGCTTGTCTAATGAGCAAAAAGACATGATACCTCTATAAAGGGGCCATAAACCTCGGTTCCGCCTGTAATCAAGAAATTTTTCAAGAAAACGTCCCCCAAAATTACTTCCAATGAGTACAAAACAACATTGCTCAAACTACACAAATCATCAACAGACCTCATTTCCTGCTGATATCTTCGAAAGGCGGAATCACTGTGCACATGGATGACCATCTTATAGTAAAGATGATCCTTTGATATGGAATCTATTTTGTGTAAGTTATGGTAACACTTAAATGCAGCAGGGAAATGCCTTTGCCTCATCAAGCGTATCATTTCCTGTGACAAAGAAAGTAAGATGATTGCCATGACATAGACAAAAAAATGCCCACAAGCAGCCTGTCAAAAGTGTTATCTCAAAAAAAAAATATATATATATATATATATTAAAACACATACCCATTGTAAAACTCAAAATTTTAAGGAAAAAATTAATTTAAAAAGTCGTAAAATTTTATACCCATTTTTCAAACCTCGTGAAAAAATTAAGAATATTTTAAAAAAATCCAAATTTTTCTACGGACTAATATATATATATATATATAATGAAAAGCCCAAGGGATGATATTATTGAAATAGAAAATGATACATTAAGGTTGTATGAGAATAGCGCAAAAGAGGCACCCAACCATACGACACAAGTACAGTAATACCCCAACAAAAAGATATAGATAGACTCAATAAAATGTAAAACAAATTTAAAACATGCAGAAAACAAGTAGCTAAGAAGAAGTCAGTTTAGTCATGCCTCTTCCTCTAGTTTTAGGAGCGGAACCAGATAACAAACTTTGAAGAGTCGTGACATTGTCAGGAGTAACCAAAGTATCATCCATTAAGTTTTCAAGTTGGAGTGAGCCCCCAGCCTTCTTCTACCGAGAAGTGTAAATCTATCATTCATCTGAAGACTGGCTCATGTGATCCTCGATCTGATTTGATGTTAGCAACGCAATAGGAGGAAAGACAGTCGTTGCCCCCGCGATAAGTTCTAGTGTATGTAAAGTGTGAATTGTTACCTTTGCACCTGATGCTTCCTAAATACGAGCTGCGGGACAATCTTGATTTTCAGTTCAAACACTACTCGTTTTAGTATTGTCTTGTGGTGATTCTCTCCTCAGGTTGATTGTCCTCAGGTTTGTTGGGAGCGCGTTCAGGCACATGGGGTGCACTAATAGTGTATTCCTGCTTTTGACTATTGGTTCTCAACTGTGGGTGCAATCTGAAATATTTCCCCTGTGGGTGTCCAAACATCTTGTAGTGCTTACAGTAGAATGGTTTTTTGCTCCATAATGATTTTTTGTCAATAACCATTGTGAGGAGATCCAAGTCAGACTTCTTCTACATCTGGTAGTGTAATATCTCGTTCAATCAAAATCATTACAATAGAGGGCCTTGAAAAATAAACTGTAGGTAAGTCTACCTGCAAATGATTTCCAAGGATAGTCTCAATTGCATATAAGATAGGTAGGTCAAAGAAATAAAGTTTGAGTTCAGGTAATGAGAACCAGATAGATGCAATTGGGGGTTCTTGACTAGAATCAAAATTGGGGGTCCATTTGAGCAATTTCATATGTTAGCCCTCAATTGTGATGAATTTCTTTGAGAAAATCCTCGTGTAATCATCTTTTGTGCTCAGTTGTATCATAACATGTCTTCCGTTGAAAAGACCCACTTGTCAATCCCCAACCAGTTTGGAATCTTTAAAAATTTTCCGGATGATCTCCATTTTATGGCAACCTAATTGGAACTTTCCAACTAGTGTAAATTTGTATTTTCCTGCACTAGTTGAAATTTCAACGTCGAAAAAGAAAATTGTTGGTTTGCCCGTCTTTTTCTCTACTTATTTTATAAGATTCTAATCGTCATTTCCTGCAACATAATCATGATAAATCTGCGAAAATCTCGCACTATCTGCGATGTGAAAAGAAGAGCTGCATTTGTGAACCACTGTAGCATAGGAGGGTTTGGCGGGGTTATCACCGGCGAGGGCGGTGGCGTAAGAAAGTCCTGAAGCCATTACCGCAGCCAGTGCCAACCTGCAGCACAGTGAGAAGTTGCACGAGTGTTGGACGACTCTGTCGCAAACAGCAAAGGCAGAGCCGAGCAGACCGGGCAGCTCTGTCGTAGAGGAGACGCAGCAGATGCAGGAAGGTGTTGAGCGGTTTAGCAGCTCTGTAGCACACAAGAGGCAGCAGAAGCAGAAAGGTGTCGAACAGCTCTGTCACAGACAGGACGCAGGCAAAAGCTGTCAAGCGGCTTTGTCGCAGACGAGACGCGGGCACGAAGACGAAGGCAGCATTGCGGAAAGGAGACAGACGAAGCGAATGGAAACAGACGAAGCGACGCGAGTAAATCCGGAAGCCGAAAGACGCTAGGGCTCGCCATGGGGTGGAACCCTAGCAAAGCGGAACGGCGACATGTTCCATATACATATACATATATATATATATATATATATATATATATATATATATATATATATATATATATATATATATATATATATATATATATATAT